>JAHZNC010003457.1:0-15490 GCA_027744095.1 Zhuqinia jingwanae | reverse complement strand
CACTTTGTGTCTTTGTCCTTTGAAAAAAATAATAGCCATGCATAATATGCATACATGCATAAATACTCAAACAAAATCCTTTTAGGCATAATAAAAGCAATACAGTATAAATACCTATATATATAAAGTGTATAGGTAAGTAGAAAGAGAGGAAAAATATATAATACATGTGGAAGTGGACTATGCATAGAATTTATGGTCATGTAATAATCCCGGTTTCCAGAAAATTCCGTGGAAAATTCCGAGTAAAAATCTACTTTCAAAGTCGACAACCACATGACTACAAACACTACCACTCTCTCTCTCTCTACACTACTACATCAGACCAAAGATTCCGACCTTCACAAAGACTAATTTTTTTGGGTCTAGTTCATGATTCCAGAGAGAGCACAAGTGGACTCTCTCACTCTGTCTTCCTTTGTGGAGGTCCCAAGACAGGGCAAGGCTATAGTACAAGAGTATAACTATTGCTAAAATAAGTTACCAGAGAGTGAAGTGAAAATATGGACACGTATACATACCATACAACCAACTCTGCTGTTTTGTAGGGCGGAGTTGATTTTGGTTGGTAGTAGGATTTGTGATTGCAAATTCCAAAAAAAAGCTTATATACCTGAGAAAATGAATACAATATATAGTGCATTACATACAGGAACTATGTGCTTTGTCTACAACTGCCTGCCACTACATAAATACGACAACAACAACAACAACAATATATGTAGCAGTGTATAATAAATATTCTCAAACTTGTTTGCATTGCCTTCCAGTCAAGTTTCCAGGAAATTCATTTGGGACCTTAGTCTACAGAAAATGCAAGTTGTGCTAAGACTTACACTACTACATGCTACTTATAGATATGATTATTGTTGTTTAGTGAGTAAGCATCATGCATAATTTAGTAAAATGGAAGAAGGATGGGCTCGCTTGCATGCTATCATGATGGTTTATATGAGGATGAGGAATCAGGAAAACGAATTCTTTGTAGATTGTAATTTTAAGAACGCGCTTATTATAATATGTAGTACAATGTAGGTATGCTTATTAAGGATCGTATAATGATCATTTATAAGATCGGAGATCAAATCTGTTGGCCGTATGTACGTACGTATGTCCGCGCTCTACAGTCCACATTTTTTATCGGATTTGGACCAAACTTGTTACATATGTTTTTCACATGGAGGAATAGATCTGTATAGATTTTCAGCGCTCTAAGTTCATTGCACTGCCACCAGGGGCGCTAAAATCATAGAAAAGCTATAAACAGTCACTGAATTGCACCAAATTTGGTACAAGCATACTAGAGCACTAAAGCCTTAACTCTTTTTTAAAGCTTTGACTAAAACATTACGATCATTTTGTTTAACGTAAAATGAAGTTTATTTTTCTCATTCTCTTCTTTGAAATTAAGGGCTCACGTAACTGGGATCAGAAATCAGAACATGTTACTATCTACGCAGGTGGAATCCCATTAACTCATCAAACAAAAACATAACGGCGTGGAACCTTTTGTAAACAAAAAAAGGTTTTGGAACTTGACGAAAAAAGGGAGGAAGCGTCAGCCCAAATGAAAAGAAAAATTCTTCCACTTTTTGTCAAAATTTCTCAAATCATGCAAATCTTTCCGACGGAGAAAAAAAAGGATTTCCAAACTTTTTGTTTCTTTCGTTGTAGCGTAGTAAATCCAACATAGCATATTTTATTATTAGGTATTCTCCTCGCCTCTCTAGCTATTTTTTATATTTCATTGCCAAAGTCAGAGACGCACACGCAAGATGAAATTATTTGCATGGTTCGTTTACAGTGATAATTTCTCTGTGATGAGATGATGGCAAAGCATGTTGAGTTTTACAACAACAAAATTGGGACAATATTTTCGGCAATGCTCCCATGGTTCATAGAAAGAGAATTCATGCAGAGGTGGAAAACATGCATTTGTTGACTCCTCCTCTGATTCCGGGTATTTTTATACAATCTCAATCTTTCTGCGGACAGCATAAAAAATGTTTATATTATATTATTTTATTCCATATGAGTCATCTTCTTATCATCCATTTAATTATTTTATTTTATTTTCCAAGAAAGTAAATCAACTGAAAAACTCACAATTCTGAGAAGAGTACTTAACGTTTTATTGTAAACTTTTTATATGTGTATAAGATATTATTACTATCATCATCATCATCATCACAATTTCTTCACGACAAAACGCTTTAAAATATTATACTCTCATCCTTTGAAGTTGTCTTTTATATTAATATTTTCCCATTTTCCACTCTCAGACTCAAACAAACTCTCTGTCTCCGAGAGTTTCTTGAGATTCAACTTCACTACGGCAACCAAAAACAAGAAAGTCATTTTCATGATGATTTCCTTCCATTCTTCTTCTTCTTCTTGGTAAAGTAAGTAGCAGATAACCAAGACGGGATTTCGCATGGGATGGGAATGATAGGCACTTTACATTTTACCCACCACCACCTCCATCTTCATTATCATCATCACTCACAATACCATACCATGTCTTCTTGTCTTGTACCAAAAAAAAAGACAGGAATATAGAGCGTTTCCTTCTTTTCTATTTCCCCACAGTAGTAGCAAAAGAAGTAGCAACATGGAGTGTGCATACAGCGTCATACTATCATATGCCCGCCATATGATACACACTCCAATAATATTTTTTCCTTCCAAAAACTTTGCAATTTCAATATTTTCTTTTAAAAGCTTTCTTCTCTCAAACTTGAAAGAATTACTATAGCATCATCGTAACAAACTGCTACAGTCATCTCAAATGAACGGTGAAAGTGTACAAGACTCATCTGCCAACGCAAACATACTAGAATTTCATTCCAGTATTCTCCTACTTCTTAGTATTTCTCCTCAGCATACAAAAAAATCGTTTCACTTTTTTTTGTGCAGAAATGTAATGACAAAAAAAACGTTCATGGGAGAATACCATGAGATTATTTTATTCCTTCGATTCCTTTTCCTGGGAAAATTGAGGTAGCTTTCTTAGTTTCCGAAGAATAAGTAGTTTATTGTTCACCAATCTGAATTGGAAAATAGTCTTATGGAAATAAAATGTGAGGGGAAAAACAAGATTGGTAAATGGAGAGCAAGAGTTATCTACTACATTACATTGTCTTCTCCTTTTCCCTTCTTTATTTTTGCTTTGAGCTATAGGTTGTTGTTGATGTGTAGTATGCCGTGAGATAACACATGTTTGTTTTATCACGGAGACCCGAAAAAAAACAGACCAAGGACCAAAAGCCCGGCAGCAGCAACAGCCCTTCACCCTTATACTTTTTTTCATATATATTTGGTTATGTAGCCTGTGCATGCACGCAAAAATTTTGGATTGTTTTTTTTTTTGTCTCGTGCGTTGTTGGTTGGGTTTCATGGGTTACTTTGATATAACATACAAACTGCTGCTTCTACATCTCTACCCACCCACCGGTGGTGGTGGTGAAAAGTAGCAAGCAAGCCATTTAAAGCTCAAGTCATAGTGTACAACCAAAGGCTATAGGCAAAACAGTATTTAAAAAAAACCTTTCTCTAGCCAGTTTCTTCCACTTTGTAACCACAAAAGTATACAAGTAGCATACTAACAAGTACGTGATTATTACTCTGGCAAAGTAATAAACAAATTCATACGTTTAAGTTTTTAAACATTTTCAAAGCGTTCCTTTTCCTCTTCTATAAAACATTCACACATTTTTTACACTCACAAAAAAATCCACAAAAATTGCATAATAAACAATTTGCATAATATCCCACAAGCCATCATCACATGCATAAAAAAGAAGAAAATTATAATAAGCATTTTTAAATTTCTTATGGTTCCTTTTTTTGTGGTATTATAACACATTACTTGTATTCATTGCATTCATAAAAAGAATGGAATGAAAAGGAAAGAAAATGAAAAAAGGAAGAGTTTAAAAAAATGTATAGGAAGTATATAATGTCAGGAAATAGACAGACAGAGAGAAGGACATGTTCCTACTACCACTACATATTATATACCGTATTATACGTGTAGTATTTACAACTGCAGCAGTAGAGCAAAAGGATTTTTGTGTGTGTGTGCAATAATGTGTGTGTACGTGTGCATTGCTCCTTCTTTTGACAGAAATTATCGTAAATTCTTTGAAACTTGTAAACCTTCTGAATCTTTCTGAATGAGACTTTACTGCATGGTTAAATTATATAATGATACGAGTATATTACTATACAGAAATGTAGTATCAAGTCTGCTTTTTCCCTGTCTCTCTTCCGCTCTCCGACTTGTGAAAGTTTACTACTTCCATCCATATAACAAAGAAAAAGAACTGGTTTGCAATATTATACCCGCCTTGTGTGCTATAACATGCCAGGATCGTGATGATGATGACGATTTTGGTCGTTGGCCATATCTCTTTTCATTTTCTATTCAACTCTCTCAGCAGAATACAGAAGACTTAGCAAACACACTCGCTCGCTCGCTTTTGCTTGCTCACAACTCTCTCAGCAGAATACAGAAGACTTACACACACTCTCGCTCGCTTGCTCATTCTCTCTGTCTCACACAAATATATATGTACACACACGCGGCGGTTGGAGAGAAACGGTAAGTAACGTCTGCGCGCATCTTTGGATCGAAACTCTTCTTTTTTTTTGCTCTCTCGCAAGCAGCAACACACAAAAGTCTTTTCTGAAATTTTTTTTGACTCTGTATCTGAATTTGCTACTGCTGCTGTTGTATGAGAACCGAAAGCTTTTTTTCTTAGTAAGCTTTTTTGTGTGTAAAAATATATATCGCAACTACTATAACATAACTTCCCTTGTATTCTTCATTGCGAATCTTTGTTGAGCAGCCGCAGCACAAAAAAAGAAAGATGCTAAATGTTGCTGCTGCTGCTGCTGCTGCTGCTGTTACATGACTGGTGTCTTGGGTGTTATGTATATGTGTGTTGTTGTTCTATGTATAATATATTATTATTATTATTATTATGATGCTGTTGCTCTTGGCGGATATATACTCACTCACTCAGATATACAAATGGGAAATACAAAGTTGTTTTATTTCGCTCTCTTTGAGCCTTTGTTGCTTTATTTTATGTTTCCATCAGAAAAAAATGTATAAGATGAATGGATGGGGGAGAGCAGCAACGAGAGGGAAATATATTATATACATAGGTACATTAAGCACACAGTTCTTGTTGTATCCAACAACAACAAAGGTGTTTTGTAGAGAAAACCAAAACGAAAAGAGATCGTTTTTCAGGCTTTCCCATTTTCTTTCTTTGTGAATTGAATTTACATTTTGTTTTGTATTTGAAGAAGAAGATAAAAAAATACATATGTAAATGGGATGAAACATGGAAAATGGGAAAGTGATATATATATATTTTTCAATGTTTGTACATTTACTTTATGTTTTTTTTGAAGTGACGAGCATACATCATAAAAAAGTATTTTTGTAGTGAGATGAGAAGTTATGTACGAAATTCTATCTTTTGATGTTGTTGCTATGCCGTATATATACTACTTTTCTGTAATTTTTTTTGAAACATGTTACTATTCATGTTTTTTTTTGAGCTGGCCATGTCGAATTTTCTTTTATTTTTGGTTGTTCGAAAACTTCTGGTTTTGAGGGGATCACGGATCACGATGACTACTACGACAATCCCAATCTGATGAGCATCATGATCGCTATCATCGTGGCATGTTTGTTTAGTTTGACTTGAAAACTCATTCTTACACACACAGAGAGAATGAATGCATGGACCAACCAAAGTTCTTGTTTATGAAAAACTGTTGGTTCTTTCTCATATGAAAAAAAAATAATCAATTCGTGAAACTCAAGTGAAAAAACTTGCTACTATTTTGTTTTTCTTGCTCTTTTTGAGCTCAACTCAGCTGCTGTGTTTTTTGGTTTGATCTTTTTTCCTCTTTCCGTCTCTCCACCTAGGACATTACAAAATTTTGTTGACATGAAAAGAAGAGAGAAAATATATAAAAGTTCTTTGATTTTTTAAAGAATAAAGTCAGTTAAACTTTGACCAAGACGCTGTGAATATTGCTTCTTTCCGTAGCTTCAGATTTTTTGGAAGTATTTCGAAAACGCGGATTATCCAGGATCTACTTTCAATTAAAGACCAAATCCGATTGTAAATTATATCAAATGGCGTTAAGCAGTAAAATTTTGTTTTTCTTATCCTGTTTGGTCCTGGGATTGGTACTTGTAATAATAACAATGACAATAGCTTGGATGGCATTGAAAGATAGAGATACAAAACAAGTGGAAGAAATGGAACAAGCTATGAGCTTAAGTGAAGATGGTGTAAAAAGTTGAAAAGTATATTTGAGATGTTTGCTCAATGGCGTATCCTGTTTTTAAAATCATGGTTTTGTGTTTTAAAAATTCAGTGTAAAAATGTTTACAGTGCTTTTGTGTAGTAACCTGACACAAAGCACACACCTCACCTCAAACCATCATCATTTCCGTGATATCATCATCAAAATCAACATCCTCATCATATATCTGCTACACAGCACCACCATTTCTCATTTCATTTCTTCTGAATTTTTCAAAAAGGGAGAGCCCCTTAAGAACTTCAGAATAGAGAGCTTTATAATAATATGATCATACATGTATGTATGCACACATCACACACATCTCTTTTCTATTTCTGCTCTGATGTGTGTGTGTGTGTGTTGTGCAGCTTTTGTTGGTTTTTGGTCTGCTGCTGGCTGCTCTGAGAGTCAGGGAACCCCTCTCTCTCTGTCTCTCTCTCTTTTCGTCGTACTTACTATATTCCAAAAAACCATGCTTATCAAGCAAGACACACCAAACCTCTTATTCTTCTTCTCTTCGAGCTGCTGTTTTCATATTGCTACTCGTAGTAGTATGCAAGGTTGACTGTGTGTGAGTTTTTCTCTTGGTCTTGGTTTTTTCTCGACTAGTTCAGCAGAAGCGTGTGTGTGCAGCAGTAACTTGTAAAACTTTCTAGTATCTATCTTTCCAGACCAGAAGCAGCAACACTGCTACTACCAGACAGTCAAGTCAGGAAGAGAACAAGAAAACGACAGATTTTTTTCCTCTTGTATTTTCCCTCACTTTACACACCAGCTTTTTAAAAATTGTGAACGTTACACAACTTTTGTTTATATATGTCCAGTAGTGTGTATGTGTGTTTTGTACTTTGTACCACCAAAAAAACCATAAAAATAACAATAATATATTTTATACATGATCAACAACATCATGATCATCATTCAACCTAATCATCAGCCTTTCATATATACTGATCCAAGTAGTTTTTTTGGTTGTGTGCACTAAGTGAAGTGGTGTGTGGTGTAGACTGCAAGTCATCTAATCATCATCATCATCATCAGCAGCGTAACTTGTTGTTGTTGTTTGTTTGTAGCTGCTTCTGCTGCTGTTGTACACACAACAAGAAAATATTATATTACGTGAACGTTTCTATACTTTATATCCCTTGTCGTTTTATTGCCTTTTCGTATATACACTCACACCTGAACACTCACTCTCTGATGTCTTGCCCGGTCTAGTAAAAAAAAATATACGCCTGGACAAAGGAAAGGGGATACCCCTACAGAGTAAATTGGATTACTACTACATGTGGTGGTAGTAGTGGGGTAGGTATAGTGGACTCTCTGATCAGTAGTAATGTAATCATCATTACCATTTTATACTGCCTATTGCAAGGGAAGAATATCAAGAAATACGTACATTACAGTTTATGTTCGGAGGTGGTTTCCTCTAATGAAGATTACCGATTACCTGTGTACTTTAAACTGGGCATATACACATTTGTGTGCACAGTTATTTTTGCTCTCTACATAAAACACGAAATAAATGATATTATTTTTATCATCATCATCATCATCTTTTTTGCAACAGTAACAGTATACACGTTCCAGTACTACATATTATTATTATTATTACTATCTTCTTCCGGAATGAAAAAGCTTTTGGGGTTGCTGAATAAAACACACACTTTCAACAAGATGAGGTGAGGAAGGGAAGAGAAGCTCAACACAAAAAAACTAGAAAACAAGAACTGAAAAGCTCATACAGAGTTTTTGTACAGTTTTGGATGGATCTAGTTAGTGTGCGTAGTGTGTTTGTGGTGTGAGATGATGTTTTATGAAAATAGAGAGAACCAGAAAAATAAAAATAGTGCTTGTGAATGGTCACTCGAGGCTTGCTTTCCATTTTGTGTAGAATATTAGATTGCAGAAAGTAACACACAGACAAAAACAATAATATATAAATTGGGAAATGGAACTTGTGTGTACTGTGTAGTCACTTAAGTACATATGTGTGTGTGTGTTTCTTATAAAAAAAGAACATTGGAGTGCAGTGCAGTGTGTGTTATCATATCTTATCATCAGCATTGCCATTTCGCAAAAGAAGAAAAAAAACTTTTTGTAACTTTTGCTTCATTTTTTAATTTGGAATTTATAGACTTTTTTAAAATGATAATACGGACTACGAAGGACAAAATAATAATGTGTACATGAATATATATTACAGTTGTATGGTCAACTATTTTTTTGTGCAGAAGCAGCAGCAATGAAAAAATATAATCAGAGCAATAGTAATAATGTAGAATAATATTCAAAGTCATCTCATTTCGCCAAATTTGCATTTTTTTTTGGGTACATTGCAATTGCCATACAAGAAGATAACACTTTTACGAAATAATAATTGCTATCAAATTAAACTTACTCTACTTTGTGCACTGCTGCTGTTAGAGGGAAAGAAAGAGGTCTGCGCTTGTGTACCTCTCCGTTAGCAAGGTCTTCACATACATTCCACTTACACACATGATGATACCTCTGCAAACGTGTAACAGGCAAAAAAACGAAAACTACAATATATCATCATAAATGATTAAAAATATTACAAAACGGAATGAAAATAGTAAAATCATCTCCTCCAGCAAGTTAGTTCATTGAAACACAGATAAAGCGAGAACATCCGCTGCTACTCTGCTCCTGTTTATTGATGTGGTGTAGGTTTTGGATGGGCTGAAAATTTGAACAAAGAGGTGTGTGAGAGTGACTCACACTGTGTGAGTCAACGTGCATGAGTTGTCGTTGTCGCTGATGATGAGCTGTATACAACAGTCAGCACTCAACAGTGTGATAATATTACTCCCAAAACAGCCTTCATAAATACTTTTTTAAGCATTGCGTTGCGTGTGTGTTGTCGTTGTCGCTGATGATGAGCTGTATACAACAGTCAGCACTCAACAGTGTGATAATATTACTCCCAAAACAGCCTTCATAAATACTTTTTTAAGCATTGCGTGTGTGTGAAAGAGAGAGTGTGTGTGTGATTCCACTTTGCACTGTTCATAAAAAACAGATACTATTTTTTTGCGTATGCCTGGAATCCTGGAACAAAGAGAACATGCATAAAGAAAACATTGCTGTTTTTCGCATTGTTATTCTAAAAGTATTTGCAAAAAAATATACGCATTACGAGCAAAGGACTATTTTGGTGATTAAAAAAAGATTTGGTGAGAGACCCTGAAAAATAAAGTTGGTTTGGTTTTGATAGTGGGCGGGGAGGACCAGAAAGAAGCAGAAGACAAAAGCATGAGAACAAAAGTTTTTTTTGTGTGCATGAACTGAAAAAAAAAACAAGTGGAAAAAGAGGTGGTAGGTGTAGGCTGTTGCTTATTTATGCATTTTTATTGTTATGATCATCTTTATGATTGTGTTAGTAGACTTGTTCTGAACAAGAGAAGGAGAAGAAAAGAAAGTTTAAGACGGACTAGGACAAGCTTAAACATTTTACATGTTGCTCGTTACTACTATTATCTCTACTTTTATCATGTTTACTCCAAAGGACGAACAAAAAAAGAACAATGTGTGTGTGATGTGGAGGTAGTAAACGTGAAAGTTGAATGGAAATAAATAGCGAAAATTCTTTTCTTTTTGTGAAGATAAAACATCAAATTTTTTTTATGAAAAAACACAGTGTTCCGGTGCGTGTATGAGTACATGAGTTGATGATTGAATATGAAGTGCTTTAGTATTAACTGCCAAATTAAACAGCTCATAAAAAGCTCTCATAATAATTTACCATCAGTTCATCGTTTCAATGAAAAGGGGAACTTGTAACTGTCAAGAACAAATAAATGATGATGATGAATATATTATTAGCATGATTATTATTCTATTTGAATAAAATAGAAGACACGTAAGAAGGGTAGTGTGATGAACTTACGAAGCAACTCATAAATAATATATTGTTAAGTATATTATTGATTTGCAAGTTTTTGTAATGCAATGTGACAGAGAACATGGAAGACTTGAAACGTGACATGTGAACTTATGTAATAAATATAAATCAATAATTCGTGAATAAAGTTTTTATCAAGACGGTAACTTGCTTGGAAAATAACACGGAAATGACAATAAGGAGCGAAATAATAATAATAATGATTATGACACACGCATTGTTTGAGTAATACATGCTATTAATATGATTACCTGTCACTTGTTCGTTTTTGGGAACGAAAGGTGTACATAATAATATGCCAATCATAAATAATAAAAGTATAGAGCAATGAATAGAGCTCTGTAACGTATTGGTTTCAAAATCTACAAATGATAATATATTGAGACCATCAAAACTTGTCCGGTGTTGTGCTCGTCAGTGTCAATCTTTTTTCTTTAACATCATCATGATGACTATGACATGCAGAAACGTATGTTCAATTGAGCATTTTATTTGGAATGACAGAAGGAATCAAATGCAACTTTACTATTTATCAATGTGATGTGGCGTGACGAAGGGGACGTAGCGCAGTAAAAATAACAAGATCTTATTGTGGAAATAGGGAGTTTTGAAAGTTTTTGTATTCTTACTGACATTATTATATCACGGACAGAAATAATAGCTAAATATATAAGAGCATAATGAGTGTATGAGATAATATATAATATATTTTGATGGAAAAGAGAAGCGAGAATGAGATCCAAGAAAGTAAATAAATAAAAGCGCTTGAAAATGTAGCGTTGCAACTTTTTGTAAGATTTAAACGTTTTTCAATTTTTAAATATGACGAAAGAATTGCATTCCGTAATCTAGATAAGTCAGGTCTTATACATGAAGAGACATTTTGCAATGTTACAAGTATAGCAATAGATAAATGTCGCGAAAATGAAAACCGCTTTATTAGTTTTTAAAAATACATCCAGAACCAGAACATTGCTTTTTTGCAATCCCCACAGTAGAGTACGTACACAATCAATTAATGTTGCCGGATAAAAAACATTTATTTTGTACTCCATTCAATAATAATTCAATTATTAAACTGATTTGATAGCTAATAAAAATATAGCTTTTATGACACAGTTATCTTGCACATTTCAAAGCCACAAGTCACAAGCTAAAACCATAAAAATCTGATGCGTTGCTTATAAATATTGGATATGTACATGTACTACATACAAACTAAACTAGCAGAGATACTACAACTATGTGCGTGCAACCCATAATATATACAAGATACAACAAAAAACTAAAATATTATGTGTAAACTAAAGTGTTATTATTATTATTCATATACATAAAGAATAAAGCTTCCATTTATACCATATTATTACCATTATTATTATTATTTTTGACAAAATCGATTTGTAATCAAATGGCAATAGAAAAAGAAGTGGGATACGCATAAAAAATAAATAACATAACAAATAGTCCCGTTCGTGTAATATTTACTTTGGGATAAAGTTGCTGCGTAAATGAACACACCAGCATAATTTATTGATAAAGAATTTATACGCAAATAATAATACATTTCCAAAAAGAACGAAATACTACATCCACATAATAATATACACTTGCTTTGCTCAGAAGAATCAGCCTGTATGTCTTGCCACTTGTAAGTGTACAAGCAAAAAAGATTGATATTGACAACGTCGCCGACTTTGACTTCACATTTTATTCTTCTTCTTCTTCTGCTGCTTGCTTACTACTACTCTCATCCAAAAGAACCAACTAAAAAACTGGTACACACAACAACAAGCAATACATCTATTATAAGTAGCTTGTTAGTCACAAAAGGAATCCATACTGAAAGATTCTCTGGCTGGATCTTGATCACCCACCAGAAAAAAATTTTTAAAGGAAAAAGGACATTATAGTAGCCGGATCGGATCATCATCGAGACAGTCACGTATTTTCTACATTGCGAGCCAGCACTAAAGCAGGTCATAAGCCATAAGGCTTGACCAAAGCAATAAAGAAAAGTCAATATTATTTCTCCTGATTTTCCACAAGAGAGAGATTGAAAGGAATCTAAGAAACATCAATAATTCCAGCCAACACGCATGTAATCTGGTCTAGTACAATGTGGCTGTTTTGTTATTATTGATGCTGGGATTCTTGTGGTGTCCGTGGCTGTAGCGGCGATACAACCTGTCTAAGTATTGTGGTTGGATGCATACACTGCACATGATACTGATACTGTTGTTTGGTGTGGTGTGAAGAAAGTCATTTTCTTGTACAACCATTTATTATTTCTGCACCACTGAAAGGAGAAAAAAACTGAGTTGGAAGAAGTGAATAAACTGGGTATTGCCACCACCACCAACCATCTTCATCATCTATCTGAAAGGAACGAGCTAGTACGAAGAACAAGTTGAAGAGAAGGAAGGTGGAAAGAAAGAGAGAGATGCTGGAACTGGATAACAGTTTTTCCACACTGCTTGCCATCACCACCAGCGTCATCGTCACCGACGTGTTTCTAACTCCAACGTAATCTTCATCAATACTAACAGCAAGAAGAAGAACAACAACAGGAACAGCAGCAACCAGTAGAAGTAGTGGTTGCTGGGCTACTACTATCGCCGTCCTGCTGTTGGCATTCCCCGTCGGGGATTTAGAGACTTAAATAGGTCTCTAAGTTTTATATATTTTTGCTCGTGAGGAATCGCAATTTTGCCCACCCTCCCATTGTGGCGGCGGAGTGGGTTGAAGAAGACACGGGGCAAATGCCTCTACGGAATTCACTCAAACACATGCGAGATTCATTCGCTGTGTGGAAGGTGAACCCGGATGTCATCATCGAGGCAGAGGAGCTCCGACCCCCAAAATCCATTGCCAGTGAAAAGGTTGAAACGGTAGGTTTTTTTATTTGAAAAAAAAATCTGAAAGAAGATAAAATGTTGATGTTGCTTTGTAGCTAAAATCTTGCGTGTAGTAATTATTTGCTAACGGCTTTAAAAGGAAAATATGATAGTTATATTTATTAGCAACCTTTCACTTATAAACTTTTGGAACAACAATCAAAGGAAAATTGCATTTTGAGCTAGTTTTTGTCCGATACACTTTCAACTTTTTCTAATCTCCTTAGCTTCACGAATAAGCATAAAATATATACTTGGCTAAATCCTATAACATATATAATTTGAAAATTGTCAACTTTGGAACTTGTGAAAACTGTAATATTACTATAACCGTAATGTATAATGAATGGGATGAAAACCTTGACAATTATTACAAGAGATGATCCAAGAAAACTATGCATGCAAGTTTTAAGAACTAAATTGCTATTTAATGCAATGTACACACAAAATTGTATATAACTTTTCCAGCCCTTATTTGTATCCACCAACCAAGCCTCTTTAATTCCCTCTTCCCTCGTACAAGACACAAAGAACTTAGGAGAAAAGCAGTGCAGTGTATAATATTATGCATTTACAAAATTATCATGGTCATAATAATAGTAACTTTGTACTAAGCTGGACTCGGTAATTTTCTCTCTCTTGGGTTGATCATTAAGAAGAGATACCATTCACCAACTGGTACCGTTTCGGTTGGTTCCCACTACTCACAACAGCCCATATAAAACAAAACTAGTATATAGTGGCCTTACTTTAAAAAAAATAGATATTATTATTTGTGTAATATGTATGTACATATATTATTAAGCTTTAAAAGCACTTTTACGCACAACAAAGAAATTAACTTGTAAATTTTATACTTAAGTGGCCCCTTTGATAATAAAACGGTTCCTTTGGTATTAAAATGTCTTGTCGCAGAATGAGTCACTAAATTACACAGACATAATGTCGCACCGAAAACCTGACCACGACAACACAAAAGCGGAAAAAAACTTTTGTGTCGTGTCGTGTGTATAATATATACACATTACATTAAGTTAGTACCAAGTACCAAGTGAAGTGACAATACAATTAACAAAAACAGCCACACATACACACACATGACCCACATGAAAAACACTCAAACTTATTGTTAAATATAATCCTTTGACGTTGTGTGTATGTGTGCATGGCTGGTAGCTCGAAGATAATAATGACGATGAGTTAAGCTCAATAACTTTGCGGTTTTCTCGCTGTTGCTGAGCTAGTGGCTTACGGCTTTCCTGTTGTACTTCTATACTTGGATTACGGATATATGGCTATATGTTGTGTGTTAAGTCGCTTTTGTACATTTTATACCATTTTTCTGATATACTATTCCCAAAATGTGTACATATTTTGCTTGCCTTCTTCTTCTTCTTCTTAGAAATTGGAAGTAATTAGCGAAAGGATTAAAGAAGGAGGAGTAAACCCGTGTGTAGCAGGGCTGGATCGGGAATGTTATTTTTCATTATTCTCCTCACATTATTCCGTTTTATATTCGTAGACATGTTTATGGCTTTTATCATCATGATCATCATTCATCGTCCTGTTGTAATATCAGCCTTTTATTCAGCTTCTTTGGCTTGGTATTGTTGGATAGATGGATGTGGTTGGAAGGGAACAGTCCACTTTCCTGTTCTACTGCTACACTAAATGTTTTTCTGGATGCAAAGAAAACCAAGTTTTTAGGAGAAAAAATAAAGAATAAAAATGGGAAATAATATTAGGGATACTTAAAGGCAGACTCCAAGATGCATGTAGAGTCTATGTATTTACACGCCAAGAAATTTGGTTTTTATACATTTTCCATTTTTGGTCGATTTTTTGGAACATATGTAGGTTTAGATCTGGATGATGATGATGATGATGATTAGAGCAGAGTTGTAATATGGATAAGAGTTTGGTAGATGGAAGGATAATAATAGAAGGAAAAGGGAATGAGAAAAGCAGGAGAAATGGAATGAAGAACGTCAAGGAGGAGTTCACAGGAAGGCCCAGCATGCAACATAGCACTTTTCCCCATTTATTTTCTTCTGTTGGTTGCTGGCCTATAGTATCTTTCCATTTTCTGGAAGAAAGAGAACGAAGGAAATAAAGATGGAAGTGTGGTTGAGTCTGTGTGTGTGTGTGATGGGAGTAGAACAGTGGAACAGTATTCCTGAGTTAAACAAAAATAAAATGACTAAAACGATTAAAAGCAGTATGGGAAAGTGTGAGAGTTGAAGTAAGCACAAAAATAAAATAAATTAGAATTGAAGAATAAGAAGAGGGAACAAAGATTTAAAATTACTTAGATTTGTTATGTTATTATTTAAAA
>JAHZNC010003456.1:0-10015 GCA_027744095.1 Zhuqinia jingwanae | reverse complement strand
GCAAGTCCCAGCTTCTCACATCAAGGATCAGAATCGCATAAAAATAATATAACATGCTATGCAATATATTATTATAATAGCATATATTGCAAGCATCATCCTCATCCTCATCAATGTACATTTTTCTTTTGTTCTCATTCATGTTTTCATTCCAAATTGTGCATATTATATTCATCATCATTTCATCATCATAAGTTCCGTCCTCACAAAGAAAGGTTCAAACAAAAAAATAAATTCTAGAAAGAGAGAGATGTGATGTGATACTAACTTATACACTAGTGTACTTACAATTAGATGGCTATGTACACATATGTACGTAACGTAACCATAAAACAAGACGAATGGATTTAATAGTCATTAAGACCTTCAACCTTTCCTCTACTCTTTGTTTTCTCTATTGAATTTCCTTCCCTTGTTATTTCAGATATACATACATGCACACATATACACAACAGATATATTTGTGTCTGGTGGATAAAATATTGGAGGAGAAAACCAGCAAACAACATAATAAATTGGATGCAAACTGCAGCAGCAGCAGCAGCAGCAGTGCAAACAAAATAAAACCAAATTATTATACATTCTATATTTATATTAATTTGAAAGAAGGATATAGGTAGGTACGTGAACACACACCACACATACTACATTCACTTGTAATAAAGGTATTACTATTCACAATTCACGTTGAAACATTAGCTTTTACAATTTTACAACAACACCACCACCACCACCACATTACCTCCTCCACCGGCCGGTTTGTGAGATGAGATATTTGCATTGAAGTACATTATAAATAAAACCACATCATAGACGCAGCAATGATGATGAGAATCACAACTTATTATATTAAAAAATATTAAATTCCAGCTCATAAAAAAGATCCCAACATGGAATTTTTTATGAAGTATGCGGTAATAACAATAATAATAATAATTGTGACTGACTGGTAGTATGTATTCTGTACCTATGTATATATGTTATATTATAAATGCACAATAAAAAGCTATATAGTGAGTGAGTGGGTGAGGAGATGGGATGCTATGTATGTGTGTGATGAGATGATGTTGATGATGATGATGATGTGAATTTTGTGAATGTGAATCATCATTACAAACATTATTATACGGTTTATAGGGTAAGGTACACTCTTTTTATTTTACTAAAAATATACTACACACCTGGCATCATCGCATATTTTATATCTTTTTTTTAACATCTACTTATTGGTTTACGTTTACTTCATTATTATAGAGCTTTTTTTTATACCTTTATGTGTTGTTAAAAAATCTCCGGCAATAAAGTAGTGAGCTAAACGAAGATTAAAATTACTTGTAAATGAATAGTATATTATCATGTAGGTATATATATATGCATTTGCCACAATAATCGTTTTTAATATATTCTCTCATTCCCTCTCTCTCTCTATATATATTTTTTTATTGTAAGTGTTTTGCAGACAAAGGAGTTGGAATGGAAAGATTGGCAATTTTTTATTATGTAACATAGGCAAAGAGGGAAGGAGAGAGAGAGAGAGTGAAATGAAGGAACATAAATATTTTGTTGACGGCGCTGTCTGGGACTGGGACAACGATCATCAAGATGACTTACGTAATCTACATATTATACGCTACACATAATAATATATTGAATTCCTATAAATACTTTTTTTCATATTGATTTCAAATTCTTTCATTTTGTTCTCGATAATACCAGTTTTGATACAAATTTTTTTTTAACCTGCGACACTATGAATAAAACATTATTTTAATAACACAAAATAATACCTAAAAACTGATTTAAATTTTGAGTTGAAGTTCAAATGAAAAAAAAGTTGATAAAAAAATTAATGTGGCATTATATGCTTGTATTGAAATAGTTTTGCCATTGCGCAAATAGGCCAATTTTTATCGGGTAATATAAATATAACGTTGATATGTATCTCGAAAATTCTCAACAATAGTAAATCATTCAAAAAAAAAAGTGCGAGCGTTTGATGAATTCGAGATTTATTGGCTTCTTTACTTCTCTCAATCTCAATAATAATGGTTTAGCATTGACATTGATTTCCACTCAATATATCCAAGAATTGAAAAGAAAGTGCGGTTAAGAGAAGAAACCGTATCAAAAAGGTACAATGAAATAATAAAAAACATGTATCGTTCTCTGGCTGGCATGTAATAACGTACAGTATAACACGGAGGCACACAACAGGCCTTGAACTTGTAGAGGGAAAAGAGACAGACGTTTTTATCACTCTTAAAAATCATTCCCATTCCACCATACTACTCGCCTGCTAAACAAAACAAAAAATATATTATATACATACGCCGTCGACAGTTTATTTTACAGGAATGAGTGGGTACATGGACGGACGGGATAATAAAAAAAAAATTGTACGCTAACAGCATATGCCATACATACTGAGGAAAGATGCCTTTTTTTCTCTGTTGTTTATCATCATCCAAACTTTCGATTTCCTGGAATCATTAAAAAGGAAGAATAATGATTTTGCAGGTCGAATTCTTACCAAACTTCAAACATTAAAGAAAAAAATTCTTTTACACGACTGTGTACGCAGCAATGATATTGAGTGGTGTGTAGAAGGCATAATAAATCCCAAGACCATCGTTTACCATTAGGACCATGCGTACAAAAAAAAATTAGGATAATAAAATTGTAAAAAAAATTTCAACTAAAAAAATCTGGCATCATGATATCAACTGCAATAATTCTTGAACAGAATGAGAAAAAATAAAATGTGTAGTTGGTTGTTGTAATAGCGGCATTTTACTTGAAGAAGGAAAGAAGAAGAAAAAAAAGGATTTTCGCCTTTAATCACTTTAAGGGAGCGGTCGATCGATCAGAAAATGGAATGAATCGTTTCTTTGAGGAAATATATTATTTTTTCTCTCTATTTATTCCAGGCATCATTATCATCATTATCATCATGAGAAGCTTACTTACTTTGGCCTTTAAGTCTTCTTACCAGACCATATAGCTCGGCATAAAAGTACCCAACATAATATATTAAATATTTTTCATTATTACTTTTTTCCCTCGTCTTCTCCTCCGCGTTTTTGAGGATAAATCACAGGAAAAATATATAAAATGAAGAGAAATTAGTTGGAAGGAACTTGTTAGATAGAGGAAGACACAAGGAGCCAGAGAAATAATAAATAAATATCAAACGGATAGAGCAAAAGGTTATGGGCACAAGCACTTCTTTGATTATCACACAGTCATCACATCACAATAGCATCGCCATTTGTCCTCCAGTCGCAGAGCTAGTACTAGTTTTATGTATTTTTTTTTCTTTCAAAAATTGAGCCAATATGTAAGCAAACCTCTAGTAAAATTGTTGTTGTGAATGGTTTTTAAAGTATTATACCCTGTGTGGTGGTGGTGGTGGCATGGCAGAAGGAATATTATGGTATCAATCAAGTATCCTCATCCATCTCAATCGTTTTCTCTCTAAAAACTTTTTCTTGGATGAAGGTACTTAGCGAAGGATCTGTCATGTGTATTCACACACACAATAAATGCCGCTACAACGATAATGTTAAGGTCAACAGCCCAACTGTGTACCTTACTGTTGTGTAGTGCTTCCTCTATCTCTACACTATATTCCTACTCTATCCATTATATACTGCGCGCGTACACCTACAACGATTCCTGAAAAACAGGAGAATTGCCCAAAAACGATAATAATGCTGCTGCATGACTTTGCACTATAAGCTGGGCATCCTTCTGTGCATGATTATTATTGAATATATTTCAAACAATAAAGGTATTTTTTTCACTATCATCGTCACGTAAATGTGAAATCAAAGTTTGATTTATTGAACATAAAGACCATAACCATGCATATACCACTTTTATACCACCTTGGTTTGGTATCTCTAGAAAATGGTATGGAAAATTTGGAGTTTGCACGGGAGTATGAAAAACAACAATGTAAAAGTGGATTGTGAAATTCTATAATTCCTTTATTGGAAGTTCCCTTTGGGAATTCTGATTATTGGCGATGAAAAATGAATTTATTGAATTTCCATATCTGTTTTGTCTCGCCTTTGAAAAAAAACCAGCATTTTCCCTTAATAATAATGTATTGAGCGAGTATCGAAAAATGTGACAATATTTTTTTTTATTATATAAAGCTAGTCATTACGATATTCCCATCGATCATCATCATAACATACATAGGTAAAACCCATGTGGAGAAAATTTTACCAGTCTGTTTACTATGAAAGGACAAAAGGGCGCTTCTCTGTCAATGGGTATTTAGGCCAACAATATGTCGCCACAAATTGCCTCAAGGTATGTAAGTAGTACATGATATTTACAAACAATCTGCCTTCATCATACAAGCATGTACATATATAATGGTGGTATTGTTGTTGTAACTGTGTACACAATTTGATAATGGGCACGTATATACATGTACACATGTACTTTAGTTTATCTATAAAATTATACATAACATAGGCAAATAGGTACGGTGCACGCATGCATTTCATTCAAGTTGTGTATAGATTCAACATATTTACCCAAAGTATCAAATATGCTACTTTACAAAAAAAATAATAATAATGAAAATATTAACAATTAACAATTTAACATCGATAGCAGAAATTTCTAGGAAAAAGTTATATGGTGGGGTATTTAATGATTAGCAAAAGTTATAAAAGTGTTAAATAAATTAGACGAGGATATGGGCAATGATATGCTGGATGTTCATCTTGAACAACCCAATCCGATCCACGCAACACTGAAATCCTATAGTAATTGATGTACATATAAAGTAGTCATCCACCCGCATATAATTTCCCTTTTCCTGTCCCTGTGTCGGTAAAACGTGGAGACAACAAAGGAATCAAAAGGAATATTACACCCAAGAGGTTGACGGGTCAGACGGTTTCATTAAATAAAAGTCAGGGAAATTTTGATTAATCATCATTGGAACTTGGAGGAGTTGTATAATGTGATAATATATTATTGCCGAGGTGGGCTTGTTTACAAAAGAGTCAACAAAGCCAAAAAAAAAAGAGTTTTCAAGACAAGTGAGTTTTTTGTTTGGGCAAAGCAAACTCCATATGCACATAAACAACACATTCCAAACTGAGATGGATAGAAAGGTTAAAAGTTTGTTGAATTGTGTACACTTTTGTTTTTTTTAAACATTTAAGCGATAATAAGGTACAACAGAGAGAGAGAGATTGAAGTTTAAAATGTCATGAAGGAAGATCATCAACAGGCGGAAGAAAATTATAGACACGCCATGTCAAAGTAAACTTTCTGAATGAATATGCGTTTAAAAAAACACGCTGGAGCCATCAAAGAAAACAAAAGAGTTTATCATTTTGTTCATTGTTTGGCCCAACAAAATATGATATCAATAATTATTATTCTGAGCCATTTTTTCTTCTGCTTCTCGGAAATACATAGCGCTTACTACTTGAACAATAAACCGTAATCAAAGATTTCATTGCTGATATGTATAACAACAAGCAGGGCCGATTATTTATTTTTTATCATGCTTCATTGATCCGACAATTCGCAAAAGTATACGTTAAAGAAGTAGTCAGTCTCTTCCTTCAACACAAACAACCTGTTTTCCTTTGAAATTTTATTTAATTGAAGATGCGTGTGCGGCCAGTTTCTTCCTCTTTTTGTGGTCATGATTGTTTTGCGAGTAGCCTGGCCAAAGAGATCCCAACTCACACACTAGCCAAATGTACCTGATCTTTCTGATCAACAAAGAAGGCAAAAATGGATGCTTGTTTAAAATGACCTAATTCAGCTGTGATAATTTGCAGGTATTCGCGTTCGCCGCGCTACTGTTTTGACCCATTATAACATGTTATCAAGGACCAAAATGCGCGAGATCGGAAGATGCAAAAAAAAGTTTAATGCAACTTTAACGAATGAAAAAAAAATCCTTTTGAAATCATTACATCAAATTAATCATCATCTTATAGCAATAAACCACATAATATAAACAAAAAAACGTCTTCATTCGTCCTACGGACCCGCGACGCTCCTTTGTTTACATTCTTCTCGTCTTGTCGTCACGTTATATACATGACGTCGAGAGGATTATGGCCTGGCAGCTAATTATCCTCAATCAAAATGCATCATCAAATTGAGAAAAGATGACTAATCCTGACTTTATTACATTACACGTTTTGCTAAATTCGATATAAAAACTTTTTAGGTATGTGATAATATATATATATGTTTATTTTGTGGAATCATCATCGTATAATTTCACCATCACCGCAGTAAACTCCACAAACCAGCGTCAAGCAAACAAAACCATGATTCACGCTTGATTCACACGAAATCATTTTGTCACACGAAATCATTTTGGTCATTACAAAAACACAAATCTTATATAGATTTTATATCATAATATAATATCGTAAGATGATATATTATAGAGACCATCATATATATTCATTTCAAAACATACTCCACTAAGCTATCATTATCTTGTCGTAGTGCCGCCACTCTAGTCACTACACAAGTTTTGACTAGAGCCACACATATCCACTTGTAGATTCGATTCGTAGTAAAATCATCATATTCATTCAAGCGAATTTGCCATCATCCCTGAAAGATACCTAGTCTTTCAATCCTGAGCCTGTCTCCGTTCAACGTTTATCGTGTGTGTGGATTCATCATAAGAGGCACACGTTCAACAAATAATAATAATAACATGAAACGATAAATGCAGCAGGTTCCCTGCTCAAACCTCCACTTTTTGAACATTTGAATGGTCCAAGAAATATTTTATATGAAAAAAAAAAATTATACACGACTATCCAATACAATTTTTTTATACCGTTCTATTCACCTTCATAAGAACTCTAAAACTACCAATCGTTATTTCTCTGAATTAAAAATTTAGAATAAAAATTCAAATGCATTCCTAATTCATTCGAATACCCAGAATCACAGGGCAATATGCAAAAATGTCTTGAGTCCAATGATAGATAAAAGAAAGACATTAAACGTGTTACATTGAAATCGAGAGTTTAACTTTTGTAGCGCTTGTTCATTTATATGCTAATGATTTCAGAAATGAAAGAACGCACAAGGGACAGAGTCAAGAAAAAAAATCTGTCGATTTACAATTAAGAAATAAAAAGACAGAGAGAGAGAGAGAGAGAAATGATTTCTCTTCCCGCTGTCGCTTGTAGTTTGCCAAAGGCAGACGGATTTTTTTTTTTAATATCTAAATAAGTGGCGACTCTGGTATTAGTTTCATTATGAAACGATACGACATACATATACAATGATATTATTTTTTTTTCTGAAGTAAACTCCTAATCTGCATATTATTATACCAAAAGTTCAACTGCCAATTCAATATCCAATATGCCATGTCATTATTACGATAAAAACCATTATAGGTTGTAAATGATCATTTATTGAAGGAGCTTGCCTTGGTTTTGAAAACTGATTTGTTACACTCTTACGATATATATAAAAGTAATATCAATATATACTACACACATAATATGACATTAATATACCTACCTAATCATTTCATATACACATAATTATAATGAGATATAAACCATATTATCAACATGCCAGCAGTACTAGTAATATCTGTACTACAACAAAGAGCTTTTATATCATTTCTAATTTATCTACTGTCAAAAGCCTCATAAAATGTACAAACGCAAACGCGCAGAATATCAATTTATTGTATCATGAAACTTAAATATTTTTTTTTACTACGCAGCAACAACAACAGCAGCAGCAGCAGCAGCAACGCTGGAAGTTTCAAAATGCATACAAGCATATTTTTTTATTTAGAATAACAAAATGCCTGACTCATTTTGCATCATTTCTAAATATTATTATTATTGGTATGATTATTAGAGTGAGTGTGTGTACTTTCCTACTTAAGTAGTCCATCAATCTACATTTTTTGATAGTTTGCAGAAACAGTACATTGATTTCGGGGCAGAGACACAGTAATGTAGCATAAGAAAGATCGCAATGATCCTTACGACATAATAAATGATTCCCAGTTGAGTCAAGTTAGTTTTTTTTAGTGAATATGATAATAATAATGATAAATGAATATTAAAGTTTTACTCGTAGTTTACATAAAATAACGGTATATGATCAAGACGCATATACATTGTATGTTAGTATAAATCAATGTCCTCATCAACATGAATTAAAAAAAAAGTACGATATTTAGTAGCAATAATCTGTGGAATAGTTTTATTATTTCCAAATGTGTGTCCAATGTCATCATCCTTGTGTACTAAATGATCCTCCCTAAAAAGAAGAACTATGAACTATAACATCTTTCTTGACAATTTACATGATCAACTATCATCAACCGTATGGAAATCATCATGAAACCGAAAACTATAAAAAAAAAATATATAAAATGAGTAATGAAAGTGATCGGGATCTTTGCTAGTAAAGGCGCTTTTGCTGGTGAAATGATGGAGCTATATATCCATTCATGCATGCACTCTTCTTATATACTCGATTTGATAAATTTCCATGTGAGGATAGTCAAAGAACGTAAAAATGTCTTTTTGGATACTTACACTGAGCACAAGTCAAATAAATTATTTTTTCGGGGCAACTGATCACGATAAAGAAGTGAGATTCAGCACTTGGCATTAATTCAATAAATACATATGTTCATCATGTAATCATATCGTATCAAAAAGTATCATGTTGTAAAACATGAACGGATCATGTACTTTATAGCATGTTGCATGGAAAAAATTTATCAGATTACTCTGATTACTGACAAGACATGATTCATGATATATAAACAAAAGCAGAGAATGGAATCATGATGATATGATTAAGACAAAGTACCATTTTATCAGGCCAGGCGGATGTATAGTTTATGTGAAAAAATTATGTTGTGTACAATAAGGAACATAATTTATTTATCTTAATCTTATTTTTTTCTCTGGAGGAGACTGAAGAAAAAAGTTTTTTTCGCTCTCGCTGCTCCGATGACGTGATAAAATAAGAATCTTTGAAGATTTTTTTCCT
The DNA here is from genome assembly GCA_027744095.1 of Zhuqinia jingwanae. Classification (NCBI taxonomy): domain Eukaryota; kingdom Metazoa; phylum Arthropoda; class Collembola; order Entomobryomorpha; family Paronellidae; genus Zhuqinia; species Zhuqinia jingwanae. The sequence goes on along the minus strand of JAHZNC010003456.1, from coordinate 967 downwards.
TGAAAAGTACAAGAAGAACCTAGATAAAAAATGCACAACGGTAATTGCCCTAAAACAAGTTTACGCTTGGCTTTTTACAACGAAACGCGAATAATCGTTTAGCGATTAATATAATAGCAAGAGAGATTGTTGAGTTTAAGCTGTTGAATTCGTTGTCATTACCAAGAAATTGGCGATAATTTTTTTTTACATTTGTTGTTGATATTATTACAGAAAAATATTACTGCTTGGCCTGAATTAATCACATGAGAGTTGATAGGTCAAAACCATATTGTATTTTATAAGACACATTACGTTGTAAATTACAATTTAAATTTGTTTGTCACTTGCTTTTTTGTTCGAGCAAAGCCATGTCGTTAATTCCTTGCGTTGATAAAAAAATTTATCGCTAAAGTTAAGTAATTGGGATAGTAAGAGCTCTGTGAAAGCCAACATGGCACAACAATGATTGATAAACCGGCTGCGTTGCAAAGTGCCTGCAGAATAAATTGATAACGCTTGGTAGATTTTTTTTACAAGTTAATTTTATGTCTATCTTGGTACACAAAATTACGTCTACGTTAATTTCCTGAGGGAAATCTTTTAATAATAAAGATAATGATGTGTGCCGCCAAGAGGTTTATTCCACGAAATTTTGAGATGATGGTTTTCAGTGATCTATGCATTTTATACGCACCCCCGCAATATACACAAACATCGAGAGATGCGTGCGTATACTTATACGCAGATGTAACGAGTATGATATAAAATGAGAAATGAGGATGCTATGATGATGATTTCTAAGATGAGTCAGGAATCCAGAAGCAAAACTAGCAAAAGTACTCGGTAGACTTCTTTTTGAGAACGGAACGTCGCCAATTACATCTTATGTCTGATATGAACTTGATAATTTGATTAATTCTGTGAATGGGGAATGATGTGACTAACCTTGAAGATCTACCGCAACCACACAAAAGTGACAAGAGCA
>JAHZNC010003455.1:0-17070 GCA_027744095.1 Zhuqinia jingwanae | reverse complement strand
ACATAAGACATGCTTGAATTGCAAACGCCCACGGAAAATAAGAGGCTTGCAATCTTTCAATAGAGATATTTATAGATGTCTTACGTAAAGTAAAAGTTTCTCACATTTTCTGTCTTTGAATTGAATACATGCTTCATTATCATTTTATCATCAATATGATGTGTATTTACTTCCTTGTAATTCCCGATTTATTGGGAAAACTCTCGTATATATATGATTAATTGATTAAAATGTGTTTATGTCATTTCCTTGCTCTACTATATATTATGTATCATGTACCTTTGATGTCTTTTGTGAGTTGTTCCATTTTATAAAATTAATGATAAATAATCAAACGATCTAGTATACAATTTTTTTTTGAGTTGTAAGCACTTCCAGATTACTTTGCAGGATTCTGGAAGTATCCTTTTGTGTGCTTCCTCATCCATATGTCGTCATCGTTGAAATGAAACACGCTCATCCATTATAGCATAGTTCATTAGGCAATAAATATTATCCTTCCGTCTCTTTTAAAGAAAACTTTTCGTGAATACTACTGGATGGAAGTTTAGGCTTTTTTTGTTTCATTATAATCCACTCCAATACTCCTCTATCGCTCAGAAAAACAATAAGTGGATTTCCACGAATTTCTAACCAAGTTCTACGAATTTTGATTATGAATGAATTTGGTAGAATGTCGCCACCTGATCCTACAAAGACTTGGCAAGGTAGTATTTCTTTTTTTAGATTCCAAAAATGTTTGTTGAATATCTGGTGCGTGAAATTCCGGTTTTCAATAATAAAAAATGACAAAGGGAAAAGCTGGTACCCAAATGGAGTCGATATTATTTCCATGAAACTGAAGTTTAAAAAAATTACAGTGTCCCAAAAGTATAATTTAAGTATGAAGGTGCATGCACTAATGAATATTTACTAGGAAAAGACGACACTAGGTGTCTCGTTTGCATTTTTAGTGCATATGGTCCTTTCATGCATTATTGCAATTAAGATTCTGACACACAAGAAAAGATTAATGACAAGTGGAGTACGTATATTTACTTGAAGCTTTTCCTTTTTAAATTACAATTTAAGTAAACTTGAGCAAGAATTCATTTAGACACATACGTATATGTACACTTGTTCAAATACGCTGCATCCTTTCCAAATCTAAAACATTTTTTTCTTTCTTTTTTACCATAAAGAAAACACACGTAATATTTCATCCTGTGTTGGTTGATGGCTGCCAATGCCAATGTTTACTCATGTCATATGCCATTATCACATACAAGCTTGCCTTTTAAGTTGAAATTGAAGTTTTATTCTCAACACTTACATGACTTATTTTGTGCTCAAGAAAAAAAAATTCCATAAATCTTGCCATCTCGTTTCTTCTTTTCTTCCTCAGAGTAAATCTCCCTGTCAGTATAAAATAAGTACAATACAATATGTGGAAAAAAATGCTTTATTTTTTTTCTTTTGTTTGAAGGTACCTATATAATTGTGAATCTTAAAATTGAGCAAAAATGATAATATTTGTTCAGGAAAATCTCGTTTCCTTTGGGATTCTGATTTTTATATTAATATTGCAGGGTGGAATGCGCTACGAGCACCGTATGGCTATAAGCGAAAATTAAATTGCATGCATATGCCGAGTAACGAGCATAATATACAAAATATATATACCAAGGACATTCCTAAAATAAAGAAGGTAGTATAAATATGTGGGTAGGTGGGTACATACAGTTAACAAAATAAATCTAAGTAAAATGGTTGCCAAAATTGGAGCAAAACGGAAGGGAAGAGAAACGATGTTTTCTCTATCCCCCCCTCTCTCTCTCTATACGTTTTGCATAATGCGGCTAAAAATCAAGACCGACTCTTGGACGTCACCAGCAGATGCATAATAATGTAAAAGCTTTTAGGTAGAATTCGAATTTAAATCGAAACCGGCCAAGTAAAACGAGATAACCAAGGCATACAAAAGACATTTTCCAAGAGCCGCTGCTGACAATCAGAAGTATGGCTTCTTTCTCCAAGAAAATTTGTGGAATTGCAGAGTGCAGTGCAGTATAGAACTATGTATGGTAATGAAACTTTCTCATTTTCCTTCTTTTCTTCACCTTCACGCCCTTCCGGGGCTAAGTTCTCTATCCAAAGTCCGGAGACAAAAACCATACCTTATTTTTTTTATACTGCGTGCAATTTCGTTGGCAATGGCCAGACATGAGCTGACGGAAGCTTTCACAACAGTGTAGAAAACTTTAACGATTCCATTGTTAGGTGAAATTACACGAGTATGATATAGGAAGTTTCTGGAATTTATGAGTTAGAAAAGGAAAGAAATAAACGGAATTATAACACAATTCATTGCTACCTCTCTCTCTCTTCTCTCCTGCTCTCGTGAGGCACAAAACATACATTCACACAAACATGATGTAAAACGTTGAATGCACACTTAAGTCATAAATTCTTCCAAGATATGATAGTGTGCCTATTTCCTTGAGATGATCCTATTACATGCTATTACTATTAAAGTGGATGCTAGACACATAATAATAATATGTATAATATCTCAATACAATAACATGCAGTAGTAGTGTTAGTAGTATAAAGTAAATTGTACGCTACCTCAAGTAAAGCTTTTTATGAAATAATGCAAATTGTTCAGGTATCCCAAAGGATATAAAAAAATAGGACATTAGCTTCAAAATTGAGAAAAAGTACTTGTAATTTTTTTTAAAAGCTGCCAGTACTGTGCTGCTGCTGTTGCTTCTGCTTATTTTTTTTTACAAGAGAGTAAAAAATTGAGTCAGGATGAAACCCATTCGTGTGAACAAAACACTTTTTTTACACTAGTAATTTTCCCTCTCCCTTTAGAGTAATGCAAATTTCATTATTAAATTAACTATAAGCTAAAGACTAGGGGGAAAAACGCATAACCATATGGTTGCATCAGTAAAAGAAATTTCTTGTGTGAGGTATACATTTTATATACATGCATTAGTATACAGCATACGTGAGATAAATTCAGAGTCCTTTCAACTGCGTAACAAAAACTGGATAATATGTCAGCTTTCACATTAGCCAGAATTTTATTTTGGCTTGATGTAGACTTGAAAAGTTGAAAAGTACGCGACACTTTATGATAGCAGCTTTTTCAAGTGGAAAAGCGCTCGTTGATGATACACACACCAACTATATTACAGATTGTTCATAATCTGATATTGATCACACTCCATTTAACACATATAGCTTGCAAAAAAACAAAGGATTCCGAAGTGAGGTCATTTCCATCTGCAACGTGAACTCTTTCCTTGTTCATGTTTCAACATGAACCAAAAAACTGTATTTGATCTTATTGTAACAAAAATCGATAATGATTCCATAAATATCCTAAATGAGAGATAAAAATCAACATTGTTCCAAACAAAAAAGTCTAGAATAAAAGACTATGGCCAAGTTATGAATTATATGTATAGACAGGGGGAAAATATCAAATTGGAATCAAATAAGCTTATGAACGTAAAAATGTGTTGTGCAAGTGAAATCAACCTCATATCGATCAAAAATGCAATGTACGTCAGGACTTTAAAAGAACACCAAAAAAAACGTCAAATTTCATGGCTGAATAAAAACAAAAAATGTGAAAAATGAACAATGAATATCCTACAAACGGACAGGAATATTTACTTCGCATTCAGTCAGCTATTTGATCAGTATTTGTGCAATTCTCAAAATCATCTAATTGACAAGGAAAACTTCAAACGCTAATGTATAGTCAGCGATCACAGCTATGTACCTACTTACTTGCCTTTTACCTAAAAGGCAAGTAAGTAGGTACATAGCTGTGATCGCTGATGTATAGTCTAGTATAACATGATAGTCACACTTGTTCTCTTTGAAATTTGATTACTTTGTGCTAAAAATTTTAGTAAAAATTAGTCCAGATTTTTACTAACTCATCTCCGTAGCATCATCATCATCAAAATCTCATCCCAACAGTAATCTCTTACGGCGTGACGCATATAATGGACGTCGCTAGGATTTTGCATATAACTTTCCCCGGAAAGGGATTTCAATTTCTCTTTATTGAGTTCAAAGATTTAAACCTGGCCAAATATACATGCTACTACAACTTGTAAAACAAGCGAACTCACACAAAACACATATGAATCAAATAAATATTAGGTAATGAAAGTAAACACGTAACATCCCACTCCAATTTGTTTATCTGACATACCAAATTAATATATTTAAAACATAGCAAGTAATTATCTGCTTCATGCATTATCTGAGATGTGCAGTAATGTACCCTAAAAGAACGGGCTACACATTTTAGTTGGATTACAAAAGTGCAACGCAATATCACCTACGATGAGATATGAGTAACATAATGTGCCGTGTGTAAGAAAGGTGGTTAAACATTTCCTTTTTTATCATTAATGGAAGACATTACAATTACAGGTCCACAATAAAAAAAGGTGAAGCAAATAACTGTGATTACTGTTATAGGAGTAATTTGAGAAGAATCTCAGACATCGTTTGGACTATAACAATCTTAATGTTATTGGAAGCAGTCTTTTTGTCAAATGTGACATCAAATTGCTACTCTGAAAAGTGTTATCTAGTCCAACTCATCGTGTTGATATAAAATAAAATTCAGAGAAATATTCACTCACTTTTTACTTTTACAAGCATATTGTTTTTAAAAAAAATGGTGTAGGTTGTTCAATACGTGGAATCCAGCCTACAAAAGTACTGGAATTCAGGTACTTTGAATCAAGGTAAAAAGGGTACTAACCAAACTTTGCCCCTTTACTTATATTTTTAGCACATTATTAGCTGCATACATTTCTATCTCAAGTTAGTCATAGTAAACAATAGAATAGACTACCACATAATATTTTACGCCCCATTTATTTTAGCTACAAAATACTTGCGTTTTTCCCTCGTAATAGAATCACTTTCATAACTAGAAATAGATAAAAAGTGGTCAGTCGCCACTCGCTACTTGTTCTCCAGCGGCGGCGTAAATAAATGCATTGTCAAGCTGTTAGTCTAGTTGGTAGTTTCCGAAATGGGGTCATGTTGCAGTATCTCAAAAAAGTCTTTACACACAAAGAAAAAGATAGAAAAAAAACTTTTCCTGTTGTGCATCCAAAGAAACTATATGTTGTTGTCTCTGACGTTTCATTGCAATAGATAAAAAGAAGAGTTTGCATGCAATGCAAAGGAGTAGAGAAAAAAAAACATTACTGTTTGGGAAACGATTACATTACATTACACTCGGCTCTTACAACAACCTCTTCAATAATAATAAAAATAGCATCACTTTTTTATATTGGTAAAATAGGAAGTCCTTTTTTCCGAGAAGCTATTGTCCGTATAAACTGAAGCCAAGTGCATATAACAACAATCACTTTATAAAAAAAGACAATCACTTCTTTTCTAAAAAGTAATCCTTCAGGACCAGGGATATAAACTTAAATATATTATATCGATCTTATCCACTAACTTTTTTCCCCGAATTTTTGTCCATCGAAAGTACCATAGAAGAAATGAAAATTTGATGTATTGGTTTTATGGTAACTATTCACTTTGCTGGTGTTACAAAATGTAATTACAGCTAAACGCCTTGCCTGATAAATGGTGAAACTGATATAATTCCAACCACTCTTCCTGCACAACTGCAAAACTTTTCCTTTGGTAAAATGAAATCAAGAGTCCACCTCCAGGTTCTAGTATATTTTTTACATCCTTCTTTTATTTCATGGAACGTAAAACAGAGGAAAAAGTAGACGATACACATTGTGCATTGGTTAAAAACTCACAAGGACACAAGTACATAATTTGTAGGTATTTTGCACACAATATAAATTATAACTTTTATTACGCCTGCACGTAAAGAGATTTATTACACAACAGAAACCAAAATTTGGTATTAATTTGGCAAAGTCAAACTAATAGTTTGATGAATAATTAAATTATTTTGTTGATTCAGGTTTGGTAATGACTAACAGTGTAGTAGTTTTGGTTGGTTGTTGTTGTCATTGTTGTTCGCTGTTAGAATAAGAATACAAGCCCGTCTCGGTGTAATATTTATTCTTAAAAAATTGTATTCATGTTGTAGACAACACTCAGTTATGATAATGGTTTTGGCATATTGACAGGTTGGCAATGAGAAAAGGAATACATATGAGTTGCATTGTATGAATGAGCTTCAACATCATTAACATACATATATCTACACAAGCCACGCTTGAAACAACAGGTACCTGACATCAAAAATCAAGTCTCATATCACCACAATATCCATGATGTATACATTTTGCAATATATTTCTATGTGCTTGGAATACATATGGGTGGGGGAAATAAACAAGGGATATTTCCTCATTAATAAGTTGGAACATTCTTTCAATTGCGAATTAACATTCAATTTTTTTGTACTTTTTCCATCATGCACATAGGTAGTTAGCCTCTTTTGCTGGAGTAATTAACAAAGGAAAATTAATGTTTTATTAGCGTTAAAATCGTGTCTTTTCTACCGCATGAGTTAAGTAATCAATTCATGCTGATCCAGTTAAATCAAAAATCCAAACTCATATCAAGCACATTCATAAGCCTCGTTGACTTGACTTGGTAAAAAAAACTCAATTCGGGAGAAAAATATTTATTATAATTAATTCATGTTTGCTCAATCCTGCGAGCAATGAAGCTAGTGAAGCATATAACTTATGAGTTGAAAGCCATGTACATTCACACATAATATAGGAATAAGTTTCCTGCACTCGTCTAATATAACACAAAAAAGCGTCAAACTAATATAAAAAAAGTGTTTAGACCACGCTTCACCAGGACGAACATAAATTTAGAGGGAAAAAACCTGTGAAGCAGTTTGGAATTTGCATTGCATTGTAATTGCAAATCGCAATAAGTAGCTCTTTCTTATATGTTATACCAAGGATTATCCTATGAGATCGTATAGCTGCAACGATGTGATAATACTACACATGAAATTTATTCTAGACTGAAGCGCCATGTGAAGCGTCACCCGGTAGAATATTGCTCAGAAATAAAGAGATTTAGCGTTAGGTTTATTTCATTAATTTTGGTAGTAGGGATGTGTAGTGTCTTTTATCGACTGAAAATTGCGTGCCTATCTACAATAAATCTTTGTAGTGAGTCATCATACAATGAACTATTTATGCACGTGAAAGGGGTTTCTGTAAATATGATAAAGTAAATAGGAAAGACAAGTTTAAGTATAAAACCAAAAATTACTACAAACGAAAATATCAGCACCTGAAACAATAACAATATTTTTCCACGATTTACGACTTTAGTTTGCACCAACAAATTCTTGTATTTGTGTTGATAATAAAAATAGTAAGATAGTGCATGCATTTTCACGTGTGCATAATCCGGAATGAAAACAACAACGAAATATATGATGATCAGCTTGTTACACGATCAAGAAGGACATTTGTAGGTGTTAAAATCTTCGACGCGTGTAGGACAACAGATTACAGAGTGAAAACAAAAGGGTATTATTTTCACATGATATTATAATAATGATGATACAATTACATGATATAGTGCTTTGCTCCAATGGATTAAAAATTAGAGGTCGAATTTAGGTACTCATCAAGGATAAAGTACATAGAATATTCAAAATGCACGAAAAGCAAAATAAAGTTTGTTCCATGCATACTGAGTACTCACTCCCTATCTACTTCGGTCACATCACCCATAGTTTATAAAATAAATGGAGTGGGGTATTTTTCATAGTGGAATATGTGCGAAGGATGCACTGCTTGGACTCACGGTTTCGGGACACTGAAACCTTGTATAACTCCAACATCAACGTCGAACAATCCAACATACCAGCGCACCGGCAGATTTGGATAGCATTTTGATAAATGTCCGACCTTCCACATTAACAATAGGTGATCATTTCAGATTAGCGTCTAAATTCAATATTCATTATGCCTTGCTTTACGCAATAGAAAGACAGATGTACTAAGAAATACTAATTACCGGTGTAAGTACCTGCTGGAAGTGGAAATTTGCATATGGGGGCAGATTTTAATAAGCGTTTTCAATTATTTTAATAAATTACTTGCAATAATTAGTTATGCCACACGGTAATAAGTGGTTTCATATAATGACTAATGACATGTTATATTTTGCTATACATATACATTACAACAACAACAACTGCAATTTGCTACAAATATCTGGATTGAATTTCAAATAAGAGTGGCATAATGGAAAATTCTAACTTGTTTGAAAAGGTGACATGTTTCCGGTCGACACTTTATTTCTGTTACTTCTTCACATCATGAATATTTAAACTTCAGATGCCAATGCCAATGTACAATGACATTGAATTATGCTAACTAAAAGGAGCGTTTTGTGTAGCTGTCACTCTGTCACTTCATGAGAGATGATCTTAATCTTCATGTAGTTTCAAGTGACAGATACACCCTAGTTACGGAATCTTGGCCCAACTTCAGCTTTGGATCTTTTGGGCATGTGTAAAAAAATTTAGGGACGAGGAATTACATAATATATATATAGCAAAAAAAACAAAAGTTATCACTTGTGTCCTTTTTTTGTAACCTTTCCGAGTCAAAGGTAAATATAAGTTTTATAAGCGGTGTGCCAACATGAATCCCTACCTAAAAAAAAGATTTTTTTTTTGCTCCAACTGACTTTGTGATCGCTGGACCTTGGGCACTGCAGGGTTCAACTCGTGAATACATTTTGCGATGAATGTGACGCTATAGGCCATTGTATCCCATTTATTGTTGATCTTCCCAATTTTCTCATGCTTACATAAAAACAAACTTTACTTTTGTACATAGTTAGATAATTGTAGATAGTTGTACATAGTTGTACAAGAATACATACAATTTCAATTTATAAAGCTACAAGGGATTTTATAACGTGCCAGATTTCCTAGCCACCAGAATGATAAATAGCGATACGGTTGATACAGTTTTTGCTCCAAAATCTCTTGAACTTGAAATAACGCATACCAAGCATGTTTGGCTTCCTGTATTCAATGATGTACGTAATAAAAAATAAAATAAAAGCAAAAACTCATCCTACTTACGTATACTTAAATACTTTCCGTTTACTCATGTTATCACGAATAAAATCCAAGTTATATTACATGGATATATCCCAGAGAAGATGCCCAGAGATAACCGATATAAATCAAGGTTGTAAGTACACTTACTTTTGTCATGATTTCTTTGTGGTGTATGCAATAATGTTGTGGTATGGGAACGACAGACAGAATGTACATATTATAAAAGCAATTCAAGATGCAGAGCATAAAAAAAGGAGTCAGTTGAAATCTCAAATGTAAAGTACACATTTTTGTAAAGTCCTTTCCTTTTCAATAATGTGTGCTTCCCTTCCCTTCTTCCATTGTAAAAAAGTTCTTTCCTTACTTTTTACTGAAAGAAGGCCAATAAAGATTTTCTATTCAATCCAGAAAATCTTTCTTTTGGATTTCTTGCTTTCACATTTTTTTTGTATCTTTGTTTGTCCGGCAGATCTTTTTTATCTGGTATTTATGTACTACCCAGTGGCCCAACCCTATAAATAATAAAAAAGGGGCAGTTTCTTCACTCATACATTACGCATCACGCATGAAAGAAAGAGCTACAAGAGAGTGGCCGCCTGATTTATGCACATGGTTGTTCGGTATACCCGAAAATTGCATTCTCTAAACTTGACAGAGTAACTATAGGGTTTTTTTTGGAAAAGAGTTTTATGGAAATGTAAGACTATTAAATCAAGATGCATTGATTTTTATCTCTCGTGAAATGGGCCTTCCTTGCGGTTTCAATGAGCACTTTTTGTCCTACTTATCCAAGCTTTTTATGGTGTCGATTTACAAGCGGAAGAGGGATTTCGTAGTCTCATGTGTGTAGCGTAAGAAAAAAGGGAAAAGTAAACACTGCGGCCTTTGTTGTGAGATTTTTTAATACAAGCAGGATATAATAACAATTTCAAAATCTAAACGGTGAAATGTCCCATAAGCAACGTCTAGACTTTTGTACTTAAACCCTATATATGTTACTGGTAAAATCGGAGTAAAATAGTAGAAACTGCCACCTGCCGAACAAACATTCATGTTGAAATCGCCCCTGAACACAACGCACCCATTTGGCCCACCTACCAAACCGACAAAAATGTCCAAGTAAAAATTGGTTTTTATTGGCATGCCTTACAACTTACAACAATATATACCCTGCCAAAATAATCTGATTTGGAAAATATATTGCGGATAGACCCACTCAGACAGTGAATTCAACATGAAAAAGCTTTCTACACAAACAGGGGACACTGAACAAAAGTGTAATTTGATTATCTGATTACATGAAATATAGAATGAATGGTGGACTGTAAAAAATATTTTGTTTTAATGAAGAGTGACCACTGGAGATTCATAACATTGATCAGTATTTTGATTTTCGCAACTTATTATACGGGTGATAACGTACAACGTAGTGGTCATACCATTACGTTTAAAATTAGCCAGTTTAGCCTATTAGCGAAAAAACATGCAGATTAGGATCATTACAGATACTTCTCGATTAGTGATGTACATAGAATTATTTAGGCGTGTATAGTCTGCAATGGGTGTGCACTCATTGAAGCCCATCATTTCGAACAAGCAAATATAGCGAGCGGCTGAGCGACTAATTCTGATGAAAATTGATGGAAATCGCATGAAAATCGGAGATTACCACAGCCATTATCAATTGTAAGGTCTTTTAAATCTTAACAGAGAAAACTAATTATCTACATTTCCATACCTATGCAATGCACATATTGGTGTGGAGACAAGGGTGACAATGGGTACAAAAGGGCAACTTGTGGAGTAGAATAGGTAAGTCTAGTCTACAGACTGACTACACTATTGTTACATGGTGTAAAATCCCTCGTTTTTGTTTATGTTTACTGAACCATTTCAGTTCACTGCAAATTTGGGTCAATTGCTTTGTTTTGTCCGCTTATTTGACATAACGCAAGCTGAAAAACAAATCCGAGAATTTTCGTTGTTCAATTAGGCATTTAATATATATTCATGCATGAATCATCGGTTATCAATGCTTACGTGTACATGTAACGATGAAAATATCACAACGTTACAGATTTGATCAGCTTCAAACTCGTCGTTGTATGCAACTTTTTGTTACAAAATTATCCCAGGTATTTATCAATGAATAAAACTGTCAACCTTGAAGTTGCAATATAAATGTAGAGTTTTGCATTTCTTGGAGCTAGTTAATAATGCTGAAAGTGTAACGAAGTACGAACATAACTCGAGAAACCAGCAAAAGTGACATAAACACACTTTACATAATTCTTCGAACTTTCTATTCCAAAGTCGGCTATACACAGGAATATAAAAAAACATGGCGATACGGAGAAAAAGTAAGAACTCATCAAATTGAAGTTGAATGAATAAATCCCTGCGAGAAGGACACACATATTACCTTTTCTATAATATACTACTTCATGCATAAAAAGTATGTACATGCATAGGATACTAAACCTCAAATGGCACACTTATCACAATGCTAAATTGCTGATACTGCCTAGTGCATAGCGTAAGAATATTAGCTCCTAAATTTCAAGTTCCAAGTACATTTTTTTTCCAACTAGAGACCAATTTTCGTGTTCCTGAATGAGGGAAAGTTGATATTCAGTTGATATTCAGTTGAGTTCAGTGATGCGTGTTGTTTGAAGGCAAAGGAAGCTGTCTTCCTTTCCCTAAGTCCATCTGTCTAGTGTGTCTAGCCCATCTCTAGAACTTTTTTATTATCGGTGAACTTGCACCTCTAACCAAATAAGTGTTAAATGAATCTGTGGTGGTGATACTACTCCTACTCCTTTGCAAGTAATATAATTCCCAGCAAATCGTTATTGCACTTCCAATGAATGAGTACACGTGTAACTCACAAAAATAGGGTTTGTTGGAGGGTGCTTGAGAGAGAGAGAGAGAGGGAAAATAAGTGAAAGCTGAGACAAACTCAATGCAGCGAAGTAAAAGTCCTTCATCCTGATTGTAAACTACGGAGAGTGAGTTGGAGGTACAAGGTAGAAAAGGATTTTTTTTCTGCACACAAACACAAATACACCAACAGTTTTACCACATTTTAAAAGGAAAATTTAATAACACAGCAGAAATCGGAGATTTTTTTCTTCATTTATTTTATACTCAAGGGTACATGTTTTCAAAAAGCAAAAGTTGGTCAATTCATGTGCTTGAAAAACTTGGAAAATGAAATATTATCATCACACTTTATTAAAACTCTTATCGGGTTGAAAAATTGGGAATTTCGAGGGCATGCTACATAAAACCATCAAATTTGACACCGACGTGAGCATTTACCGTAATTGGAATGAAAAGCAAGTACGGAGAAGAAAAAGGAGGATGCAGTTGTATTGTTGTTGTACATATGTCACAACTTTAAAACCCGAGGCCTTATCTTGACATGAAGTGATGGTGCTCTCTTTCCTTTCTTTTCTTGCTTGCCATAAGAACTTTTGATACCCTGCAATACTCAGTTCCATTTCAAATTTATTATTCTATACAGGAACTGTGTTTCCATCTCCGGAGTGGGAGTTGAGAACTGATACATAGGTACATACAAATGCAAGGTAGTTGCATAGACTGGAACATGAAATGCCTTTTTGCTGCACTGCTGTCATGGGCAAACGAGTACAACGTACAACATCCATGTGTTATTATTTCATCGGTTGATTAGTCAGGAAATACAATTTGGGGATTTCAAATAAAGACCTGTCAAGGGGGTCTAGCAAGTAGTAATCAATTCACTGTCAGTACTATATGCTCACTGTTAATACACACCGTCAGGGTTTCTACCCATTTTCAGTCTAGAATCATTGAATCATTTGTAATTGAATTCCCTTTTGTAGTAATGATGTGTGTACATAATATGTAATGATACAAATACCATGTTAGTTACGCTGCTAAACTGTATGTTTTCAATGGGGAAACCCCGATCGAGAATGCATGCATAAAGACCTAATAATAATAACTTACATACCGGAAAACCAGAAAAGGACTTTTACCGTTGCTGTCACGTCACGTACTCCCATAAGAAACCTTTGCTGTTGAATGCACGTACTTCGGTTAAAAAAACACAGCAAAGTATTGCTCTATTCGATAACGTGCACACTGCACACACATCAACGGAAAATTTCAATTAATTTAAATATAGTTTATAGTCATACTTCATAAAAGGGGCTTGCTTGTAATTGGAATTCAAACCTCAAAGTTTTCCCCACTACAGAGCCGTAATTTGTGAAAAATTAAGAACTACAAAGCTGCAACATTTTTCTTGAAACTTTAGCATGCCTTTAATACCAAACTAGCTATGTACACACCCCCTAGGTAAGCACATCTCTTTGCAAATATATTGACAAAATAAATAATTATGGAACATGAAACAGTAATAAGTTACACACTCCACAGTATGATCCACTAATATTATTTTTCCTTGCATCTTTCTTTCATGAAACTTGAGATACGCTGCGTATTAACCGAGGAAAATTCTTTCCGTGACCTTATTCCCTAAAATACTCTCGCTTATTCGTCGTGGTCCATCGTCCTGCATGGGTTTATCCTTATTATTAGAAAACTTTATTATGGCTCATTTCATTATCCCTTGTCTTTCTTGTCTAGGGTGGTGGGGGAAAGAACTCTTAATAAGACGGCTAGAAATTGAATTTTCTTTTATGCTGCATGTATGTATAAGTGTTTTGATTTCACTGTAGTAGCCAACATATAATCTTGTTTTTTTTGGCGGACATCCACTTTTATTACCCTATGTATTACTTTTTCATATACTGCACATATCAGCATTATCCTTAAATTATGGAGGAAAACTAGTATTATAGAAAATGATTTTCAGGCTTAAAAAAAACAAGTTTGTTTACAGTTATGATTACGCCCATGATCTTACAAAGACTTCATTATAACACTAGTTTCGCCGAATATCTTTTTATAGAGCTCGTTACACTGTAAGTAATCGATATCATTTAATACTTGCATTTTATATGCCTTTTATTCTAGACTGGGTGTAATGATGTTGTAAGTGGCCATTGCCAATAAATACTTCAAACAAACACTCAAGTTTTGCTTGAAGAAACAAGAAAAGCCATGTTTTCTGCATCACTTCTTGAAATTGCAACCTTGAACTGTGTGGATATTTTTACGCCTACTAAAACCTTGATTTTGTCATTTAACCAATTTCTGAAACAAGATTTTGTAGCCGGTGGTGGACGTGCTTTTGTCACGCTCTGCCTGTATCTATAATATGAACGCTAAAATAGACAAATTAAATTAGCTTGAATGTTTTTCCTCTTTTTAGTTTTTTTTGTGTGCAGAATTGTCGGGAAAATAATATAATTATAACATTATACCTTTAGGCATCAGGAATTACGTAGAGGTCTGTTTACTTCAACCTAATTCATGACTCATTCATAATATGTCGCCAGGACTTTTATGCACTTGTCCATTGTACTTAATGTGAGAGTGGTGACGGGAGGCATTTGAACAAAGTAAAAAAAAAGTTTGTCAATAACTCTACCTCTACCGTCCGATCAGTCACTGACAACATCATTTTATGCTCTGCTGCTTCCTCTACTTTTCAAGCAGCGGAAGTCAGTTTGTAGCAAAATGAAATGCGTCATTTATATCATTTTATGTCTTTTTACTGTTCCCTCCGAGCGATCCTGAGCTATTAATCAGCAAGTGACAATATTTTTCTTCTCCAAGGCTCTTTATGACAGTTTTGTTTTCTGCACACTCCCGAAAATTTTTTTATATGCAGCATCGATGAAAAGTGTATGCCAAAAATGGAAAGAAACATGGGGATGATGATGAAAGGAAAAAAACAAAAACTCAACAAAATGATCTGTAAAAGAGAATTCAATAGAGAGAAACCGCTCAAACATTTCCACCCTGACAGTTTTATACTGCCAGTTTGTGGAGTTGTCAATACGTGCTCCCCTTTATAGAGCTACTTACTCATTGTCACTCAGTAGCAAAACATGAGCAGGATGTGTGTAGCAGTTATAGGTAAAAGTTATATCAATAGAGATTGTTTTTTTATTCGAACATCATTTCCTACTACACAGTGGCATTGATGAAAAAAAGTGTAATATCATGATTGCCGTGATATTTTTCTGTTATCTTATCATGTTATCAAATCATCGTTCCCATTTTCCGCAATCTTGATTTACAAGAAGTGCATACGTGTTTACATAAAAAAACACATGCACTTTTTTCATTTTCTTACATGAGCTGCTATTTTACACAATATGATCCTAGGGATATACTTGATGTGTGTTTATAGATGTGGGTAATTGTTATTGTCATTAGATGGTACATGGCACAACATCCCATTCAACATCCGCTCATTCGCTACATTTACCTATACAAACACAATCCTTTTGCACACAGTGTGTACTACTTTCATTCTCTCATTCATATCCAGATATTCATATTCTCCAACTGCCTGCCTCACGTATCGCTCGCTTCTCAATAACCCGTAGCAGCCTGCCAAAATACCTATAATAAAAGTTTGGCCGTACAAGCATAAGCATAATAATTCTATCTTCTTCCGATGTAATAGAAATAAATCGGGAGAAAGGAAAAGAGAGAGAGAGAGAGAGAAGAAAGGATAAATATAGAAAGTTGCTGCTTAGGCAAGCAGTGCTGAGACAAAGTACTATCACAAAAGTAAGATTTTCAATGCACAAAAGATTCCATAAAGGAAATGACATCATTGTGAGCATTAGAGAAAAGAGAGAAAGCTGTATTTGAATATTCTTCTGGGGATACCACATCCCAGTTTTTTGTTTGCAGTTTCCAGGTCAGGGAATGGAATGCATGCGCAAGTATACTATACATACTTAAAAGTATGCATATGGAGAAGCATGTATTTAATATGCTCGTATACAATCATCATCTTATTAAGGACACACATCGGTGATGTCCAACTTCATAAAACCATGAATGGCACCAATATAATCTTGATGATGATATTATTATGAGCCAACCCAAGAAAATGAGTTTTCTAAAACAAAAAACCATGCGGAATATTGTCCAACCTATATATCATGCAAAAAGTCTGCAGTAAAATTCTGTCAAAGTGCTTTCTGCTTTTTATGGGGGCCCTACTTCAGCTCTGCTTAAATATTATGAAAAGGAAAAGTTTTTAAAAACAACTACATAGGTATGTACGCAAAGGAGAAAAAAATGGGATTATACGACATTGGGCCACGTTTGTGATGATGATACCAGTTTTTTTTGGATTGGAGGATATAGGGGTGCTGCTGGGTTTTTTTTTGGACTTTCTCCAGGGATTTTTTTAGAGGAAAAATGAAGCACACCTGCAATAATAGAACACAGTATATGGTAACATATGGAGAGAAATCCCTAATTCCATTAGTCTTGAAACAAATTTATTGTTGGTCTTGTAAGCCATATACACCGTTCATCGAGCAGGAAAAAAAATTAATGAAAACAACAGTATGGTTTCATATATATGGCGCAATGATGATGACGTATGTGTGTGTAATTTTTTTGCCTACAAAGAGACCTTCCCAAGTACACAAAGCAGCGACTTTACTTGAGTTTTAACTAATGCTCTGATTGTGGCTTGTAGGCTCCTGCTATTTTAATATTTTCAAGAGATTTTTGGTGCCTTTGAAAATACATCATGACTGTGTGCTCTTTTTGTTTTACAACGGGCCAAACAAGGAAAGTGGGACTACGAGTTTTTAATTTAGTTTTTCCCTTTATGCCACATATCTAAAAATGTAACTAAACCAGTGGATAAATACACGAAAACTCCAAACTCGGACTCGGGTGCCACTACTCATGTCACTGCTGCGGTTTCAAGAAGAACCTTGAGAAGAATACTGTCGGCTCATGGCTATTACCACACTTATTTACAAGTAACTCTACGGGATAGTGTGTATGTGTGTGTGTGTGTGTGTGTGTGTGTGTGTAAGCGCGCGTGATAAATCA
>JAHZNC010003454.1:0-13739 GCA_027744095.1 Zhuqinia jingwanae | reverse complement strand
AATTATGTATTAATAAATATGCCAAACAGTAGCAGCTTCTCCGTGTCTTTCTTGTTTATTCTCATTTACTATGATTATTACAAGGCATTGTTGTAAAAAAGTATGTCACTGAGATGCTGCTGGAATAAAAGTATGAGCATACTCACAGTGTGAGTTTATTCACATGGTACATGTAAAGTACCGTCACGGACAAAGTAGGAAAGGACCACACATTCTGAAACAATAAAAGTGCTACTGGTCTTCAATGGAATATTTTTTTTAAATTACTAAAAAAATTACATGACAAGATTCAGTTTTGAGAAGCCATTTCATAACACTATTCACCACTATGATATGGGATTGGCCATAAACGAATGCATGGGTAGCATGAGTAACATTTGAAGATAAGAAGTTGAATTTGTAAAAATCTATGCAACAAATTAGCGTTTATTCGTTAGATTTGTTTTAGTACGGCACTTGAGTCTTTCTAGTTTATGTTATAAACTGTATTTACATGTATGTACAACAACGAATTGGGTAGTATACGCATTGCAAGTGATAAAACTTTGTCTTACACACCTTCCTAACATTTCCTAACTATCTGTACATGTATTTCTGAATCGGATTGAGCGAATGATTGACATTCCAAATTAATTATCAACTAATTGCACGATAGACACGATTTTGTACCAGATACAAACTATACGCCCACTGGTTTCATCAACGTAATTCGGGTACGCTTATAAGCGTACCCACACGCAGTTTACATGTACATATGTACGGTATTAGAATTAGTTAGTTCACCTTACAGCACTATAGCACAGCGCATTCTATTTTTTAATAATAATTTGACGTTATGTGTGTGTGTGTGTGTGAAGGAATGTGATGTGTGTAGTATGTGGGCAACACAAAAATAGGTGTTGTACAGACATACGCAATTTAATTTTCCTGTAGAGACATATCTACTCACATTCAAGCCAACAACGTTTTTTTTAAATATTTTTACTCTATTCGGTTGGAAGAAGCGTAGCTGTACTCAATGTATCTTGAACATATAATACAAAATTATATGAAACATGCAAACAACAATCCGTTGTTCATTAGAAAAAGAATGTAGCGCCATACGTCGACGTAAGCCCATCATATCGCCGATCAATCTCCTCTGAGTAGTAATCATCATCATCATCATCTTGGCGAGTACGACGGGGACGGATTCTTTGACTGAGTGGGTGTTGAGCTTGATTACGGTTTTTACAGCTTTTTTTGCAATGCAATCAACGTTTCTCTTCAAGATAGCTGCAGAAATGTTTAGGACAGTCTCTTATACAAGAGATTTTAAACTAGGATTGCGACTTTCATGGAAGCCGTTTTTCTAGCATGTTTTTATTGTAAAGTCCTCATTAGCTTGAGCAGACAATCTTCATCTACCTTGGTCGAGTCAAATTTGTGTTACTTTTTGGAAATTTCAAAATATGTGTTTTTAATAAATCGGAATCAACCCAGTCACAAGGCAAAGCACCAATTACATGCTTGCTACATTTACAATATATACTTTTTTGTATTTGAAGCATGAAAAAAACGATAATAATTACTACCAAAACAATAATAATAGCTAGTAAATGATATGTTCTGTGCCAGCTATAAAATGCTGAATTGATTGACAAGTTGGATAAATCCTAGTGTAGCGGTGTAAATTTGTATTCTATTATTTGTGCTATATCATTATATTATTAACAACAAAATATAAGTATAAACAATATGAATTTGAAGTCAACAGGTGTAGTAAGACCTTGTAAAAAAAATTATTGCTAATAATAAAATTATATTTGTACTTGAGCTAGAGGCACACACAATCACAAATTGCCTATGCAATAATGCAATATAATGATAATAATAATATATTTACATTATGGGAAGTTTTGTAAAAAATAAAGGTGTTCAAATAACATCATCATCCACCTTTACGACGGCTACCGCAAACAACAACAAAAAATAAATATGACATCCGGTAAAAATATTTACAACTTTCTGGTCGAGTTTCCTTTTTTACACAATGTTATAGTGTGAGTATATGAGTCAATAATTATATGCAAGTAAAATTTCTCTCTCCTGCATTCTATCAACTATATAGTAATGTAATGCCGCGAATGTGTGTCTGTATGTCCCAGGAGGACGTTTTAATAAAAAACCTGTGAACTTGACTTAAATGATTATCGCTCATTATAATTCTTCTTGAAACCAGAAACTTTGTACCAATTTCTCATTAACTTAAGCAACGTGTGCACCTATATGCATCCCAATCTACCTTCTTCAAGCCAAAAGCAATTATTAATGATCAATTTTTTTGTACTCGTCTTGCTTGCCAGTAATCTATCATTTCATCCATCCAACCAATGTTGAATGTAATATGAAAATTTTCTCCCATTAATGTATACTGTCACGATCCATATTACCGACGCTGTATAACAGTAAATATTAGAGCTACTTTACAAAAAAAACAGAAGTGAATATATAAATATTAAGTAAAGCTATATATGTAGCTCTCTGGGTTTGTTGGTGGTTTTTTAGTACTAAATTTTTAATGGAATATATACTTACGTTCGACATTGAGGACAATACACCACCACCACCAACGTATCACACATCGCTACTACAACGACCACCACTGAAAATAAACTTCCTTCAAGACAGGTTTTTATTTTCAGAGTAAGACAGAGACCCAAAGAGAAAAAAATTGACTACGTGCTTTACAGCAATAATTATATTGAGTACCAGATATATATATACATACATATGTACATGCTAATTTCATGAACGGAGGATAAAGGGAAATTGGTAGTGACGAGGATGATGGTGAGGTGGTAAGTACTGTACTGTTGTTGTTAAAGGTTTTTTACTCCACAAAAAGAATATATATGTGTGTATTTTTAAAGTGTGTCTTGCAGAACAAAAAAAAAATCTGTCTGGCGGACTTACACTTGTTGTGGTATTATGGCAAAAAATTTAATGATGAGGAGGAGGAAGATGATGATAATGATGACTATTTTTTTTAAAGTGCCTGCATACATTTTTTGTAAAAAAAAAGGCTGCATATGAAAATATATGTGGCACCTCTCTCAGCAGACAACAGGACAAGCTATTATGTATTCAGCTCATATCGCTTGTAAATAGAGTGAAACATTGCAAAAAATTATTGAAAAGAGGAAATGCGTTATTTCCCCCTAAAAATTCAAAGTACTGTACCTACTTTACACACAAGGTATGCTATTTATACTGCATTACAGGTTTTAAAAAAAATTCTTCGTCTCCTGCTCTTGATATATGAGAACATGTTTGCAAGATTGCAAGAAAATATAAGCATGTTTTTTTTTAAACATAATAATAATAGCTATGTTGTATGTATATGTGTAGGTTTCCTCTCTCCTCTGTTTTTTCACGGGCAAGAAGAAACGTGCAAATTTTTCTACTTTGATTTCTTCTTTGATTACACATTTTTGATGGTAATTTAAATGTTATGTCGGTTCTGGTTCTCTGGTAGTAGTATATTAATATGCACTGTTGATGCTCTTGTTGTTGTTGTGTGATCCTGCCGATTACCTACTTGACTTGTGAAAAAATTATAAATACATACATTCCGTTTGACAAGTTTGTTTGCAACGTTTTTTTTTGTACTTCATCAGCACACCGGAAGGACTTTTGCAGAGACACTTACATACATACATACATATACAAAGACAACCAACAAGAAAACCTCGGAGACGGGGTTTACAGAATGCATTTTTTCTACTCCTCCCTTATTACCATTACTATATTATTATCACTAATCCGTCCGCTCGTCCGCTAATGTTCAATGTTTCTTCTTTGACGTTTCACATCAAACAGAAAAAAAATGTTATTATCAAGTGTAACGTTATTTTCATGTTCACTCTTTGCTTTCTCATTAGATATCTTGATAGGATATCAAGTGTAATGCATACAAATTAATTTTTCATTGCACCTCACCTCATCGCAAAAGATAGCAGCATCAGAATAAAGGGAAAAATTGCATACAAATAAAATGTAAATAATTATTTTATCGGTTGGTCATAATCTAAATCTATGTATGTGTTTTATAGAGCGATATCAAAAAAAAGATAAAAAAAGAGATTTTATAACAACGCATGTATGTATGTATACAGGTACACGTTTTATTGATGGTGTGTCTAGAAAACTATACGCATAGTACGACGATAAAAAGTAATATGCCAGTAGTAGTATTGCGTTTATGTAGATTTAAAATAAAATAAAAATTATAGTGGAAAATAAGTTGAGACGACACTTTACATGTTTATAATTGCCCCGGAGCCTTTTTTTTAGAGTTTATTGGGTGCGTACGAGGAATAACTGTAGAGCTGCAACTGCTATAAATAGTAGTAGTTCTGGGTGAAAAGTTGATGTATATATTTATAATTTGCATTTGATTAGGTGCAACAACAAACATTTCGATCATTTCCGTCACCGCCTCATTTATTGCTTCCTTTCCTGCAGCAGAAAAATATGTGTGGTAAAGAAAAAAACATTGGAGCTGTGAGGAAAGAGATTTCTTTATTAATAATTTCTGCAAGCATTTTCTTACTATTATTTTAATGCATATTTAATCATTGAATGCAATTTGTAGAACAGTCATAAAAGTTTATAGGCATGCAATATAAAAAGAGGATGATTTTTGGATTGATCTTGACATTTCAATAATTGTTTATATTACGTTTAGTGACGCTTTTGATTAGAATAAAAATACATATCTTTTTTCTGCTGCACAAAAACTTTTCCCATAAATATCCCCTCGTAATATGTGCTGGTGTTCTACATTATACGTTTGCTACGATAACATTAGAAGTAGATTTACCTTATATGCATTGAAATCAATACAAAATTATATCTGAGTTATAATTAATCTATACATATCTGCCCAAATTTGTTTGATAGTGTTATAACTACGCTAAAAGGTGAAAGGGTGCCAAAATGCAGATTTCATATTATTTCGTACCAGAAAAATTATTGGTTACCTGGTCTGCTGAAAATGTATGGGTTAAATATTTAAATCATTATTACCAGTTGCTACCAGAGTCAAATTATGTTGTCCATACCAACGGCTTGTATTAATTATTTGTGTAAGCATCAATACATACTCATGATAATCATACATAAAATCTTTAGTTTATCATCATCATCATGTATCCATACTCCTGTGCTGCAAAAACCAAAAAGATCCAGCCCTAAACAAGGAGACAAGACGCGTTTCGTTTGATAGAATATGACCGCACGCATCAGGAAGGTCAAGTCAGTCCATTACTTTGCATGCATAAAATATTATTTTCCATTTTTATCGGATCAGCTAAACATAGTAAATCTATTCTCGTGCTTTATACTATCATATACTTAAGTACACACCCAAGTACCTATATATCTACGCATAAAATAAACACATGCTTGTTTTTGTTTGTGGCCAAAAGTGAACATAAAATATTCCGCACAGCTCCTTCAACACTTGAAGATTTACCTGAAATTTTCACAACACACATGCATAGTTACATAATAATTCTTCATTCCTTCTTTTATACTCTGTTGGGATGTGAAATTTTGAACTCTACTAGAAACGAAACAGATTATTAGATTTATTTTGATCATAACATGCGCTTTTCTTAGCTAAGGCCAGGCCAGTTGAGTCATCTCATGTTGTACCAGAGTTTGACTACTTACTTAAGTCTTAGGTATACAGATAGTACGGGTACATAGTACTGTCATTACTACTGGTGGTGTACCAATTGGGAAAAAAGTATTCAATGTGATATACCTGTGCATTTCACATCAACTCAACACACCTCACACAACGCATACCAATAATAACAACAAAATGCTAAATTGTAAAGTTGAAAGCCACACGAGGAATATTGATGATCTATCTTGTTAGATATAGCCATATATTATATGCATAATAAATTTATGTTTTTATATATCCCTATATATCGCTGGATAAATTTGAAAGTTTTTTATATGTCTTGAATTAAAAATGTTAAGGTGTATGATGATGTACAGATGCATTGCATAATAATAAAAAATAAAATATCTTAAGAATCCAATAAAATATTGTAAGAAATGATACATCAATTTGAAATCATGAACAGAATCTTAAATTGAATATATATTTTTTTCCTTTTCATTTGACTTCCCCATTCAATATTCTGCAAAGTAAAGCCATCCTGTGTTTTATCAAATGTATATTTATGTATTTCAACAAAGAAAAGGAATGCTACATAACATTTATAACATCATACATAAATATTAACATATTTGTGATAAAAATATGTGTGTCTTCAACATGATCTTGCATAATAAATATTATTTTTCTTTTGGGGATCATGTGAGGAAGTCTGGAAGATCAAATAACACGTAAAAGAAGAGCAAATCAAGCTCTGCTAGAAGTTGCTCTCTCTTTCTCTCTGTCTGGAAATTCATTCAGAGACGCAGAAAACACAAAGAAAAAATCCCATAAAATCCCAAGTATATACCAATAATATTTAAAAAAAAAAGTAAATCATTGACAAGAATGAATGAAAAATAGCTCCTGCTCACCTCACTCTTTTTTCATGTTCTGATAATTTTCATTTAAAAAAATAAACGTGTCACTACATTTCCATCCCCTTCTTATCTCCGCCGTGTATCAAAGTACTGCTCAAGAGAGACCCAGTTCATATATAATCTCATACAAATATGATGATCGTGATATAAGCATTTTTTGTGGATATTAGTATTGCCTTAAAAATAGCAACTTTTGTTCCACTGATGAAAATGACGATAGTGAAATAGTCACTATCGTCATACATATATATTTTTAAGTTACCTTTTTTTTATGATTAGCAATTTACTTCTTTTTAACGATAACGACAAAAGCGAATAATATGGCATGTCTTCTTTTTGCGTTTTTTTTCTTCCCATACACGTACCACCGTGTGTCTATGTACACCAACAAAAGTCATAAAAATGTAATAATGATATTCATAAAAACATGAAGAAAAAATATAGAGAACTTTACGTTAAAATTCGTTAAATTTTTTTGGTCGGTGTGGTTATGCCGTTGTTGCGCAGCTCTTACATATGTGTGATTATTATTACTACTTACCTTACATATATATTGCCATATTCTTTTGATGATGATGATGATGGTGGTGGCTGGTGTTAGTGGAAAGAGCTATTTTAAAGTGTAGTATAGAGTGTTTTGAATTTTGTGAGTTTGGTTAGATTTGTCGTGTCTAATACTTTCCTCACGACTGACCCACTTGTGAAAGGAGAAAATATTACTGCAATAAGCAACGTAGGCACGTTGTATGTATGTTTTGTGAACACTTCATAACGGAAAAATGGTTTTCAGATATTAAAAATGATCATGACGACGACGATGATGATGATGATTGTAAAGGACGACGGCTGTAAATGTAGCGTCGAAGAGATTTAGATGTTATTATTACTCTTTTTTTATCGTCAGATATGTGTTGATGATGATGATGATGATAAAATTATGATATGCCTACACAGAAGTTAGCGCAATAGCCAAAATAAGATATTGTTCAGCTTCTGTTGTTGTTGTTGTTGTTGTTGTTGTTGAGATTACAAGAATTGGGGGTGTCGTTTGAGGAGCCAACGCCTATATACAGCAGTCAGCAAGTCAAGTCAACAGTGGTCGCTCGCTACTTTTGGTTTCCTTCCTGGTTTGTTCTCGTAAGTTTCTAAACAGCATGGCTCCAAAACTTTAAAAAATATTATTCGAAGATGCAGTGCAATGTAATACGTTGCTGTAATGGCTAATGAAGCTATTACACTAGTTTTCAACTATAAAAGTTAATAAACTCATAATATGCTAAAGGAATGTGGAGAGAAAATCAATTATATATATTTTTTTTTAAATTTTATATCAATAATTATAAATTTATTATAATAGCGATATTCATCAATCAACATTCATATAATATTACATTTTACTTAAACTAGGCATTATACATATAGATTCATATAGCTTTAAAATGATTCATGATAATAATAATAATAATAATAATTTATAAGGAATAAAATGTTTTCACATTTATGATAGATGATATAATACAACGTTTAATTAAGTTCTACATATACTACTATGCACATAATATGGTATCATTGGTATCGTATCCTACAAACTATGAACTACTCTCAATAATATTAAAGAATCATACAAATTAATACAACAACACCTTAATTTTTTTTACTATTTTGTAACAAACGCGAACATGAAAATTTTGTAACAATCAAGGTCCCGCAAAATTTGAAGTGTGCATCCAATATTTAGTGATGATGATAATTAAGTTTAATGCTAGGATTACGTCTAGAAGGAAGTGTATAAAGTAATTAAGTTAGAGAATATAATAATATACGGTCTTACACAGGCAACAACTATATATATAGCGTACTGAACACGCTATTTTAATAACAACTCAAATGTACTTTTCGGATGCTTCTGGAGACTTTTTGTACACAAAAAAGTCCAAATCGATCGACATAAAAACGTGCGTTACAATTACAAAACAACCCAACCACGGAATCACACGTTTCAATCTTTTTTTATAGCTAAATATAATTTTGTCATCTTAGCTTTAATTAATTACATACATACTGCTCTTTTCTAAAGGAACAATGTATACTCACATAACACACTATGTATGAATTACAAAACGGTTTATCTTCTAGTAAGTGTCTATATTCAAATAAAAATTCACTCAATAGCTTATTACGCTAATCAGATTTTAGAACATTACCGACGACGAGGTTCACTAAAAATTGTAATGATAAGAGACACTTTTGCCATTTAAATCCAATATTTCGCTGGTTTATTACCTGACGCACAAAGTCACAGTTATAAAATTGTACATTTAAACAATCTACAAGTGTGAAAAATAGATACAATTCTTTGGACTACAAGAATTCACAGGAAAACTAATATTTTCTGTAGGAAAACTTGGAAAGCATGTATCTATGTATATATTCTTAAAGCATTAATACTTGGTTTCTTCGAAAAACTATATGTATATTATAATATGTATAAGCACTGATAATTAATAATTAAGTAAAGAATATGAGGTTCTGTTTAATACACAGGAATCTCCAACTTCCTTTCTTAAGTTTTTAAGTATGCATAATAATAAAAATATATACGTTTCTGTATAGTAAAATTAAATCTCTAAATATTTTTTTCCCAGGAATTAAATGAAATAAAATTACACTATTTACACATGTTTACTAAAGCATATAACGTAGTTTTTTAATTAAGAGTAATTAACTGTAAACGATTTACTTGTAAATAGCATTATATTTAGATAGCATTTTTCTACGCAAAAAAAATAACATAATTTATTCCGTTTCATGGACTTTTTATGAATACACTTATTATTATATTTTCTAGCAAAACTGTACACGGAATATATTACATAATTATTAGGTAGTTAAATATATACATGAACAATGAAGTTACAATAATACACATTGTAGCATGCAACAACAACAAACAAAAAAAATGATTACCACTTTTTATTACGGTAGAATTTTGCAAAAAATAAATTCAATCAAAAATATTTCAATTAAATAAACATTTTGAACGTAAGAAAATGTCAAGCATAAAATATGATGATGGCCTACGTTAATATGGAATGGATCGGAATGCTCGTGGTCGTGGTGGTGGGGTACGAAATTCAAAAATTCAAAGTTTATGTTGAAATCTCAACAAAATCACAATAAGACGATGAAAAACGGGGTTAACTTGTAAATCATGTGGTATTATGTGATATCATACAATTTTCCCAATTATCTTTCTAATCTAATCTAAATTAAACGTATAAATCTCGTATTTACAAATCGTATGCGATATGATAACAGTAATAACTTTTCACTATTTCTAAAAATCTAAATTAGACATGCAGAATAATTCAATGTGCAGAATTAAAATTAAAATTCTTAATTAGGCAAGATAGTTGGAAGGCATAAAAGTTTTACATGCTTATGTACATGACGATCAAAATACATTGTAGTATAATCTAGTGTTGTAGTGCGTACTTACAGAACNTGCTTATGTACATGACGATCAAAATACATTGTAGTATAATCTAGTGTTGTAGTGCGTACTTACAGAACTGACGCCGACGACGGACGGGTGGCGATGATGAGTGTGTGGTGTCGTAGGTATTTTGTATACAGCCGAGAGTTATTATAAAGATTTAGTAATATTGTTATAATGAATGAATGAACCTGTTACTTTGTTTTTACCTCACCTCACCTCACTTGATTTTTTTTTCTTGTTGATTGTTACTGTTGTTGTTGTTCTGTTATGTATTTTTTCTTTCTCCTTTTCCCATTCTTTTCATCCTCTTCATCACAAATCATTATATCATGTACAGCAGCAGCAGCAGCAAACAAAACAGTATCAAATCGCACCATCACAAGCTTCCGACAAAGCCTTGTAAATGAGACTAGAAGAGCTGCTTGTTGTAATGCTCCCATTGTTACCTGTCACTGATGAAGAACCAGCCGATGTGGTAGCGGCCACATGCTCAAACTGATGATGAGGATGATGATGATTGTTATTGATAGAAATAGTACCATTACTTTTATTGTTGTTGTTGTTGTTATTATTATTGTTGTTGTTGTTGTTGTGATTGGGAGTGTGCCCACCACCTCTGGGACTGCTCGTGTCATAATGATCCTCGCCAGAAGATGAAGAATGATGTTGTTGTTGCTGCTGCTCTTGTTTAATGCTGCAAGTGTAGAATGAGTTGTGGTTGGCATCCATGGCGGGATAACCGTGTCCCAAATCGTTTTGTGCTCCACCGGTGGCATAATCATAATGATGATGTCCACCGCCACCGTACATACCGTTGACAGCAGCTTGCATAGGATCCATGTTGGATTCGTACGCAATGCGATGTTGTGGAGAGTACTGTTGGTCAACGGGATGTGCCTGTTGAGGCTCACCGCCCCCGATCCAAGTCCCATACTGATCCGAATAGTAGGTTGGGCTAGAGATCGACATCTGAGAGTGATGATGATGCTGATGATGAGGTGGCGTGTCATAAAATCCCTCCATTTGCCGACCAAATGGCTGTTGGGGATTAGCAAAGTCACTCAATGGACTCATGTGATGATTTTGAGAGTATGGAGATGAATTATTCTGATGATGAATACTGTTTGCACCACCGTTAGCACCACCGGTGGGAGAGTTACCGTTGTTATTATTATTGTTATTCTGAGAGGCAGCAGCGGCTGCAGCAGCTGCTGCGTGGAACTGAGCAAATGGGGAGCTTCTTGGAGTGTAGGCGGACATGCGCTTACTGTCAAACTTTGAGATGAGCTGCATCACAGGATTACCTTTATTGATTCCACCGGCCATGTTGCCACCTCCAGTTAAGCGACTCAAAAGTTGTTGATGATGCTCATCTACTAACATGGTGGAGGAGCCAACGTGACCCTCACGATCTGATCCTGTGTTATTTTCCAAAGGAGACATTTCCGGGGTGGGAAGATTCACTTGATCCCCACCTCCGGAGGAGCTCTTGGCGCTGTTGCTACCGGCACTACTTGCCCCATGACTTGCTGGCTGATGATCCATGGACGAGTCAACAATTCCGTGTTGAAGCAGAGTCCCTCCAGATCCTACAACAAGATAAATAAGATATTCAAAATGCAATTCATACATTATGCATGCATGCTCTTTTCATCGTAAAGTACCTATAACATATCATCAAGCAAATTTGAACCCAGTAATTTTTCGTAATTACTGGGTTCATATAAAAAGAAAACAACGTGATCGGGACATTTTAATAGATCGTACATCCCACAGACAAATTGATTTTTAACCTGGTTTTTTGATTGCCTGCTTTATTACTTTTTTGGTTATTGATTGAATATTATTACTAGTCGTTAAGATGGAATGAAAGGATAAGAAGAAGAGAAGGAAGACTTATTATGATCATCACAAAAAAATAGTATGGGATTTTCATACTTTCTCACAAAAGACCACACATACATGCCTTGAGCAAATTGGTCAGTAGAGAGTATGTTGTATCTCAGTGACCTTTTGTAAGGGATCACACGGATCATGTTTCGCAAAAAAATACTTTTAATGATACGGTTTCACCTCACGTCGTCCAAAGTAAATATTTGTTTAGGTTGACCGTTTAGTTTAGAAAGATATACAGGTATCCCTCTCTCCCTCGCCGTATGAAATTAATTGGGAAATTATAGGCAAAAAATATTTTCAACTTTTTTTACCTGTAATTTGTGGTCCTCTTGTACGAAAATCTTTATTCATGTCTGGATCCGGGCTAGCATTTGGACTTGCGTCTGGTGTGTGAAATCCTGCGAATGGGGATCCCCCATTGACACTGCCCCCACCTCCATTTCCAGCCCCATAAATCCCTCCTTGTCCAGGTTGACCTGGCATTAAAACTTCATTCACTCGACGACCAGGTCGAAGAAAATTTAAAAAAGAAAAAGAAAAAAAGAATGAACATAACATTAAATTCCATAGCTTGTCATCAAACGGCCACTTTTAAACATCATTAATTCTTTCCTCAAATGTCATGTCCATGTCACTCCAGTAAAACTTTGCTCATGTCAACTCTAGACCTTCAAGTCATTAGTCATGTGACACTCTACCACATAAAAAATATATATACTTATTCCATATTTCACCAATCCACCATGCCAAGTCAAGGAAAAAAAGGCACAAGTTCACATTTCACATTAAATACAACTTTTCATTCGTCATCCTATCATATATCACCTTTTAGAACATGACCATCGTCAAACAGGAAATGGATGAACTGCTGTCTTTCTCTATATCGAATGAAATGTATTGATGATCCTTCTTCTTCTACACACACGCTACCTTGTGCACATGATGATCATGATCAGTTATTTTTGGGATAAATAATCTCAACAAGAAAAAAATCACGACAATCATATCATCATCATCTCTTTTACTTCATCGTGATCAAGGCAAGCCAAGTCACAAAATTATTTTGTACTCATATCAAATCCACATATCATTTTCATGATGATGATGATGATATGACGATCATGATGAGATGACGACTGACTTTTAAAGCTCAGGTAGCAAAAGCAACAGCAGCAGCAGCACACACAGATTTTAGTGATATTATTGAGCCATTTGTGTAAGTATACTTAACAATGCAGCAGTGTGTAGAAGACGCGACGAATATAAGCAAAAGGATCATCGAAAAAATTTCAGACTCATGTTCCGAGCACAGTGGGGAAGAAGCCAACATCCTTCCACCAATAATGCCTCACACAGCGTCTCATTTATCATTCCTCTTCTTTTGCTGCCTGGTTCAACGTTCAATCTCTTTTAAAAAAAACTTTTTTTTGATTCATTTATTTCATTCATTCATGTGTACAATAATGTACATATATACATACATGGGTATAGGTATACACACTAGAATATTAGACTACATGCCAGACAGACTCACAGGACACAATTTTTTTTACATTTTACTTGTCGTGTGTTTGTATATATTTTTATGAATTTTTCTTACATTCTTTAATTTTTTTAAATGTACTGTAACCACTTATTTTACACATTCCATCCATCTTAAGAAGAATAAAAAAATGTTTCATTGTCGAATGTTGACCGTAACAATAATAATTTTGGTTTGCTTGTTGTTGGTGTTGTTTGTGATGAC
>JAHZNC010003453.1:0-13209 GCA_027744095.1 Zhuqinia jingwanae | reverse complement strand
GTACATTAAACTTACAATCTCACAGGAAATATAAGATCCGAACGAGTGGATAATTCCTCTCTGCTACCCTTTTTTATATAATCAAGTTCGAATTCCATGTCCCATGTCAGACACAATAATGATTTGTTTATTTTGATAAGCACGGAGATCAGTATTTATTATGAATTTGATGACGATTCGTCACTGAAGACTGTGTAAATGTTTCGTTCAAGTGCAACGCATGATCACAACTTGTGATTCACAATTGCAGGATGGAACATTGTATGCATAATGTTGATCATTGATATATTATGGAAATGGGTTAATGTTCTTATCAGTCTTTAAACCGTAAATACGACTGTTGCAAACCAATTTAGACTTGGAACTGGGAATTTTCCAAAATGAAATGCTGAATTTGTATAATATCATGCAAATATTTGCTGTTGTTCACAATCAAATTTAGATTTTGGAAGGATAATTTCAAGTAAAAGACATTTTTGCTTCTTTTTCGATATGCACTAAGAGTATTACACTTTGCCTATTACCGGTGTTGGAAGAAACAACGCATCTTGTTATTATTCCAAGTGTATTTTTTTCATTAAAAGCACATCAATTTGCTTTCACTGTGGCCAATACTTACTTACTTACTGTGACGGACATAGAGTTAGATACACTTCTTCCACCTTATGATGGAGTGTCGAGAGTAATGAAAAGTTTTGTTAAATTTATTGGTTAGTATTGATGTTTTTTTTTAGCTTTCCTAAGGCGTACAAGTCATTATCATGAATATATAAATAACATTATTGTGTACTTTAAAATTAATTTAAATCTCGCCATACATATACCAATTTCTTTATTAATTTATTAAAAGTTAGTAATTTCTCAGCAAAACTAGCCAAAATCTCTGCAAGAGTGTCATTTTACAAGTGTCCCATCCATATTGCTTTTTACATTAAAATATATTATGTAATTCTGTTGTTTCTAATTTGGGGATTTGAGATATTACTTTTTATTCTTTTTAGTTTTTAGGTTTTTAGTGTCTTTTGTATGTATTCTGTTTGCTCTCTTGTTTGAAAGTTTAAAGAACTCCCGATTTAACTGGCTTTAGAATTGGCAACATAATTCCAAACATGAAAATGACACAAATATTACAGTTAGTTGCACAGCTTTTATTTTTCGAAAGAAACCAAGAAATAAATTAAGCAAGTTCTATGAATTGACAACAATAAGCTATTATTTTATTCCCCATTTTATGTTTTTATATTATTTTTTTTGGTTCGTTTTAAAAGTATAAAAGCCATGCCATGAAATTCAAGTCGAACCATTTTTTATTTTACTTTTGACAGTATCCATGTCCAACTAAGTTGTTGTTTAAAAAAAATTAATATGGGCATGAAAATAGGCTTTGCCAACATATCGCCTGCGATTAAATCGATTTTTGTGTGTAGCAGTCTTCAATTTTGCATGTAGAAAAATTCAATTGCCGAGGTCAACGTTTTAAGATGAAAATGGTTTTAGTAAAATCATGAAAAATCTTCATGTGCACTTTTCTCTTATTTTAATGATTTATATCCCATAAAATATAGTGTATATACAGGCTGAAAAATATAAAAATAGATTTTGGAAACAATAAGGATAAGGAAACCTCCATAGTCCGATTTTTTTACAAATCTCATATATATTTCCTAATTGGACATTAAATATCCCTGGTACCGTATCGCTGAGCTGTATGTTTCTTGGATAAAATGGACCAAAAAGTCATATTATGCAGTAATCATTATTTTGTTGCACACAAATGTTTTTGCTTCATGCTCATCATCAAACTTTTTAAGTCAATCAAATATATATTTTATTTGGTATAATACAAATTATTTTAGCACCAATATAATACAATAAATAAATTCAATTATATATATTTTTTAAATCGTGTCCATATCTTTTCAGGGAAGGTAGAAAACAAAACACTCAGTTCGTAAAACCAAGATCCCAAAACGATGATAATTTTACACAATTTACT
This sequence comes from Zhuqinia jingwanae, assembly GCA_027744095.1. Classification (NCBI taxonomy): domain Eukaryota; kingdom Metazoa; phylum Arthropoda; class Collembola; order Entomobryomorpha; family Paronellidae; genus Zhuqinia; species Zhuqinia jingwanae. The sequence goes on along the minus strand of JAHZNC010003453.1, from coordinate 11,213 downwards.
TTCCATATGGGGTATCCACTTCAACAAATAAAACATGAGCAAGATTTTGGACGACACGTTTTCCATGGGTCATAAATCGTGATACGTTTCATACGTGAGTCATAATTGGTTACTTGAATATAATTAGCAAGCTAATCTTCAACGATTCCTTTATAGGTATGTGTATTGTGTATGCATTCTTTATTTCTTTGATCTGACAGGTAGTCGATGCTAAAACGGTTAAATTGAAGCATTTTGAAAAGCTACTAAACCTCAAGATGACCAAGCGCAGAGATGCAGATAAATGGGAGCCTACCTACAAAAGCAACGGCATTTTCTTGTCTAATGCGCACACTCTGTATTCATAGGTACCTATGTATAATGTAATGTTAAAAACAAAGCATTCAAGACGCTAGCGTACAAGTGCTAGTGAAAGGGTGACTAACAAATAAAATAATATAAAACGTGATGCTGTGTGAGTAAATATTATAGTGAAAGCGAAATACAATGAAAAAAATAAATTACGTGTGCGTGTGTGTAGTAAGTCCAGCAAGAAAAATGTTTTTAGCTGATATATCTTGGGCAAATATGGCTTAGGTTTAGGATTAAAAAGGGATTTTGGAAAGGAAAAGAAACATGGGTATACATAATAATACCTTCATGTTCATGTATATGCATTGAGTGTTATTTACACATATTTAATAATACAATATACAAGATTTTTTATAGTACAAGATTAAAATTTTGGAAAGTTGGCATTTGACATAAATGTCTACACATAAATACAACATACATGCATGTCTCGTGCAAAGTTGCACGAACGAATGTACTCTGCTTGCGCTGCAGCGCACACACTACTGGGCAATAAACCCAGCAGCTAACAACAACCAACAAGGAAAAATACTACTTTTCTACTTTGCATTGATTTTGTTTCCTTCTTCCTTTTTTGAGTACAAAAATCTGTGCCCCGTTTTCTACAATCTGGCATGTAGTCATAGTCATGATGATGTAAAAGAGTAACGCACGGTAAAGCCCTCTGCACCAGAAACAGAGTCACAGTGTAGCCCATGATGTGGTGAGATGAGAATTTGTGAAAAAGAAAGAACGAGAGAAAAGTAGGGAAATTTTCCGGAGAAAGAGAAATTGCCAAGGTCACCTTTCTCCTCAATGCAGTCCAGCCGTATTGTTATGTTATTATAGTACCAGTCAGGCAGATTATCCCAGTCTCTCGCAGCCAGTCAGTCTACAGCCCAATACCCCATAATAATAATAATACCTTTCTTGCTTCCTTATTACTCCCTTTTTTGGTTCGCTGCTGCTGCTGCTGCTATGCTGGTTTTTGTAGAACATGTAGGTACGACTCATTTTAATTTTTGTATTCTTTGGTGAACCCTGTGTAAATACAAAAAAGAAGTACTACCTTGTTAAGTAAGGTTATTTTATTTACTCAGTGGGATTTGAATTCAATTTAAAAAGCATTTATTTTACAACAAATAATGAAAGACACAAAAAATCAGGCAGCGATAGACGAGTCAAATAGGTTACTACAGCAGCTAAATACACATCTGCTAGTGATCGGTGATACCAACGGCAACAACAAGGATTTTACTCTGGTTGATATTACAAGTGATGATAGGAAGGAAGGTAATTGTGAGGGGAATTGGAGTCAACCTCCGGAACAAAGTTCGATGCCTAGTGGATTGAGAAAGGAAAGTAGTACAAGCTCAGATGCTGACTTTAACGATCCTGCGAAAGTTATTGGGAGGGTGGGGGAGGAGCACATGAGGAATGTCTTTTTTTTCTTGGGCTTTGTTGCAAAGTTTCTACAGTTGGTTGTGGCTTCCGCTTTGTTGATTTTGGCAATTGAATGGTAAGGAAAATGAGTAGTTGATAATGTTGATATCATCATGTACCCATATATCTTATTTCCTTTTAAAAAAATAAACAAAGTTTATCATCTCATTTTTTTGTAATTTTTTAATAAAAATAAAAATACCGTGAAGGGATCCACTTCATCATCTGCTGGAGCAACACACAGATAACTTATTTATCAGCTTGTAAGGGATTCTGGATTTGACAATTTTTAAAGTGATTATCATAGGACGGAATTTAAAGTGTAAAAATTATTTTAAATACTTTATCGGCTTTTATTTCAGCTTGGTATTGGCACTTTCTTGCGCTGGACTTCTGCTACTAAGATTTCGTGGAAGATTTCTGCTCATACTGCTCATCAATGTGAGTAGCAATATAATAATATGTATTAATTAAGTAAATTTTACCCAAACATTAACTTATTTTGGGAATAATTAACAAAATTACCTACGTTTGAATAATTTTTTTCTAGATGCTCTTTATCATAAACTTTTTCTGGTATATCGCCGCAGCCTCCTTTGACTTTTCCCTTTTTTCTCCCTACTGGGTTGTCTTGTGTGCGGTGACTGCAACAGCGGACTGCTTTCTCCTTGGAGTTCTAGTCTACTTTCAAAAGACCACCTATCGAGGATGGAGGATTTATTGTTTTGCTTGTGTGGTACCCATTTTATTCCTGGTTCTGAGTCAACCCTACTACTTTTGGTGGTACATCAAATTCAGTGAACAGGATCAGCAACAACGGGAAGCAATATTGATCACGTCGTCGTCGTCGTCGTCAACTGAAGAGCCATCTTGGTCGCTAATATCATCATCATCGCCCACAGTCATGTCTGGATCCGATTCTGGAACTCATACGAATGATGTTGCACAGTTACATATGCAGTCGCCCGCTCAAGAATTGATAATGTCTTATCCCTATTACATGATTAATGTCTGTTCCGGAATTGGGCTGGCAACAATTATGACTTTTGTAAGATTGTAAACTTTGTATAAAGTCTACAGAAAAAATGATTAAAAAAATATATTACATGATATTTTTTTTTTGATTTTTTTAAAGGAAATGATTGCATGGTCTCAACACGCCGTAAAGGGATTACGTTTCAAAGCTGGCACAGGAATTCTTTCTGGGTCCTTTACAGCTCTTGCTGATGAAGGGCCTGATGGAGATTCTCGACCTGTAAACTTGTAAAATAATCACTTTTTGGTCTCATCAAAAAAAAAATTCCAAATTCCGATGTATATCTATATATTAACATTACATATTATTATCTACATATTATTATGCCCACTTGACAATGTTAGTAAAGGAGTTTCAAGTAAATTAAATATTTAATTGAATATTGAAGGACTTGAAGTACCTGACGCACACACTCAACAAGTTAAATAATATTATGTTTGTTTTGTCTGTGTTGATATTACACATTAACTTGTGGAATATCGTTGTTACTTATTTTGTTTTAGTAGTACTTTAACATGACATTAGTTTAGTATAGCTAATTATTTAGTTATAATTCATGGATGTGACTTGAAAGTGACAATAAGTTGAAGGGAGCTAAATTCACTTGCAATTTTTTTCCGTTTGGAATATAAAAGGAGTGAATATGGCTAATTTACAATTTAAAAAAAATTAAGGGACTACCACTGGACATATTATGCCTTTAATTATAAAATTCATGGGATGCAATAAAAACATAATTTGGTAACTGGAAGAATTAAACATAAAAAAATAAATCAATGTTTGATTATAGTCAACAGGAAATGAGTGAATTGAGGTAGTGGGGAAATCAATTCAATACGAAATAATTTTTATTATGTACTTTATCTTCATAGTTCTTATATAAAATTAGATGAAATGTGCAATAAATTGAAAGTGTTTCATTCAAGAATAACAATTTAATAACAATTAGCTGGTGTATTAAATGAAAAGCCACAAATGTATTCCAAAAACTCTAAAAGAATGTGGAAAATATCTACAATGCATTATTTATACTCTATTATGTTCTACCGAACAAATGTAACTTAAAACAAATTTACTTTACTAAAATTGTATCTATTTTTGATGGCGTTGCCAATACCACCAATAACTGCAAACTGATTGGTATACTTGCAAAGTAAACAACGTGCGTCGACTATCATTTATACAAATTTGCGTAACCAAGGCAGAAACAAAGAAAGCTTTTTACTTTTTTTCATTTTCGTTCAAACTCATTTACTAAAGCCACAAATGTATTCCAAAAACTCTAAAAGAATGTGGAAAATATCTACAATGCATTATTTATACTCTATTATGTTCTTCCGAACAAATGTAACTTCAAACATTTTTTACTTTACTAAAATTGTATCTATTTTTGATGGCGTTGCCAATACCACCAATAACTGCAAACTGATTGGTATACTTGTATAGTAAACAACGTGCGTCGACTATCATTTATACAAATTTGCGTAACCAAGGCAGAAACAAAGAAAGCTCAAATCTTGACTTTTTTTTTCATTTTCGTTCAAACTCATTTACGTTATTGATTAATTGCACAACTTGTCCAGGGTAGCAAGTGTTGACTAAGAAGGATGGGAATGGATACACCATGATAATATCATTTTACAATTTTACCTTTGGGTGCGAAGAAATGATGAATATGTCAAGTCAATTTGAAGCATTATGATAAATTTATTTTGTATTAACAAAAACTAATGTTTGGAATATTTAATTTATGCGTGAGTATTTTTCCTTAAATTTGACCTTTGCCTTTCATCATAACTTAATTTCATAATGTTTTACTTGGTGTCGTAATAGTATTCCGTCACGATATAAACACTACTCGTCAATTTACATATTTTTAACAGCACTATATACAAATTACTAAAAGTTTATTAAATCAAATAATGCGCAATTACGTTTGAGTAGAGACGTCGTAATTACAAATACCGTTTTGCATAACCTTTCTGATTTAAGTGTATAGATTAGATTTTCATGGAGAAAGAACGATTCAAGAATAATTTGACTTTGAATAAACGTTAACTTTATTTTCTTTGTTTTCACCGGAAGTAGAAATTTACAAAAACGTTGTTGCACTGTTATTAGATAAATATTTTCAATGGATACAAAAAGATACTTTGGTAGCTTCATTTGGACTCTCCAGTCTGAATTTGAAATCATTTTAAGTTTAGAAGTTGGAGCTAACAGTTCTGTCTTCCTTGTGCCCATGAAAATATCATTTTTAAACTTTTTAAAAATTCGATTCAAAGTTTTGGATGAGTTTTCGTGAGTCAATCATTGAAAAACACCTACTGAAAAAATAGAAGAGAGTAGATGCACACATTTATGGTTAGCGGATTACAATTTCCGGAGCAGCCCAAAGCTGAAGGAGTGTAAACAATCACGCCTCAAATACAGAAAAGTATGTCATATCATCGCTATTCAGCAAAAAAACTTGGGAAGCACATTCAACATCAAAATCGAATTTACCGTGAACTTTTTGCGCAGGTTAGCATAACTCTTCCAGAAATGGACCAATTACGTCACTACAGGATTCCTGCAAGATCGGCTCCCAGGGAAGCAAGGTATCATCATCATCATAATGGTCACGACAACTTTCATTGGACAAGAGCGAAAAACAATAATGTCACTTTTGTTAATCGTCATGCTGATAATGGTAGAGATCCGAGAGACGAGGACTACGCTCAAAAATCCATTTTGATGCCACCCGTGATGGAAACCAAGCGAGAAGTGTATAATAGTCGGCCCACTGAGAGGTCAAATCATCACTCCAAGTACCACTATCGTAGTAACGTGAGGATGAAATCAGGTGAAGTGACCCAACGTCAACGTGCTTCATCATCATCCATTGAAGCTTGCATTGAACCATATCGCCATCGCCGGATTGTTTCAAGTGGTAGCGGTACAAGTACACCTTGCAGCACTAAGGTAATGTCATGTTCAATGTAAAATAATTATAGCAGATTTCAATCTGTATATTTGTATTTTCAACAATATACATATGCACATATGCATGTATGATTTAAACTTTTTTTTGTCAATTTTATAGGGAGTTGTTGCATTAAAGACAGATCGACCAAGGTACCGATTTAATTCTGAGAGGAATGGAGAGATTATTTCTGAAGATGATGAAGGTAAACAAGAGGAAATGGATATTCACAAGCGAAACCTTGCTTTGGCGGATAAAGAAGAATTATTGCAGCCCGCACGTTGTCCTCTGGGACAACGATCCACACAAGCACAAGGAAATCGACGCCACCGCCGACATGAAAACAAGTCTGTCACTAGATCCCGACTTGATGTTCAAATTGACACGTCAATAAAAGATGAAAACTCAAAGCAGAAAAGCAGCAACCATCTCAGGCTACCCCGTGATCTCAACGGTGCACTTGAGTTTGTTCCTGAGATTGTACCAAATCAGAAGTCATCAAAAATAGACACCAGTCCAGGTGCCTCCTCTGGATATCACTCGTCTCCCAGCAGCAATGGGGATTTCATGCAACGTCGGGTTGTCATGCAGGCCAATGATGATGAGGATGTGCTTGTAATCGGGCTCACTGTCCAAGAATGCACGGAGTTTGTTTAATTGGAAAAATATGCTTTTGCATATCATCTTATTATTTCTCCTTATTGTTCAATTAGTTAATCTTGGATGAATTATTAGTTTTTTCCCTTGTATGTGTAGTACGCAATTAAATACATGTATTATATCGTGGTGTCATCCTATTCTTACTTACATTGAAATTGCAGCGCAAAACATGTTTTATTCCCCATACTTGCATCATATAAATGATAATTTATTTAATTTGCAAAATACTGTCAATGGACCATGGCAAGGCACTTCGTTCAAAAAAAACATATTACGTAAAATACATTTCAATAAAAAAGAAGCAGATATTTCATGATATCAAAAACCGTTGTTTCATAAATACTACATAATTTGGTATTATCCCTTGTATGTGTAGTACGCAATTAAATACATGTATTATATCGTGGTGTCATCCTATTCTTACTTACATTGAAATTGCAGCAAAACATGTTTTATTCCCCATACTTGCATCATATAAATGATAATTTATTTAATTTGCAAAATACTGTCAATTGACCATGGCAAGGCACTTATTCGTTCAAAAAAAAAACATATTACGTAAAATACATTTCAATAAAAAAGAAGCAGATATTTCATGATATCAAAAACCGTTGTTTCATAAATACTACATATTTTGGTATTATGGCGGTGCCAGAATCGACGAACTTTTCATGTTATCATCCCTCATCAGCCTGCAGAGGTTTTGACAACCAATTTTTGTATAGGTCCCTGGAATTTACTTCATGTTACCTAAATAATCTGGGAATAGATGGCGATTTATGGTTGGTTTAAATTAATATGTAATTCGAAGCATTAGATAGGTTATGTATGATACACACACACACAAAGTTTTGTGCAGGAATCAAGTATACCTGTTTCGCCTTAAATCCCATCAATCAAGGCTAAGAAATGTAATTTTTGAAAACAAATTGAGAACTAAATGAGATAGAAAACTTCATTTTTGCAAAAGAGATATTTAAGGAGACATAATGATTAATCATTGTTGTATATATTTGCTGAATTAAGATATATACGGATAATATTTCATTCAAGGATCCTTCTCAACGATCATCACTAAAAAATTATCCCCAAATCTGTATGTAGTGTATGTCCCTATTCTCCTGACTACATGCACATACTTGGATCAAAATACCGAGGTCATGATCCCTATAAATTTGTATTATAGGGACAAGGAAAAATCATAAACTTGAACTAATTTTCACCAAACGCAAATATAACACTGATAAATATAATAATGAATCGCAGCTCCAACGTATTAATATTAAGTTTTAACGGCCCTCAATTTTAACGTTATGTTAGTAGGTTTTATTTTTTTTGCATACAGTTTCCGTTCACTTTATCAACTATATTTAATTTGATTTGTATTGAAAAAAAAAATTGGCAAAAGAAAAGGAACAGAGTTGTAAAACAAAATAGTGTTTATTATAAAACATGCATACTTAAATATACAATAGTCTGCATTATATACTGTAATCTAATCATCAAATACTCCACCTGTGTGTATGCATTGCTGTATGCAAGGAAAGGAAAACTTGCATGGTTTCCTAACAACCAATCCTTATATTGTACAATACATGGTAAATGCGTTAGTACATAGCTTTGGACACAACGGCCATCAACATCCTTCATAATGTGTATCGTGTGTGACTAGTACAAAAAAATAATGTATTATCATTCAAAATGTGAAAACGAATCTTGTGGGGATTCCTCTTATATTTTAGGTAATGTTTTATCTGGTTCAGTTATAACATATATATTTTTCTTATTGTTATTGTTCCATAATTGCATGTCCACATATATCTCGTCTCGCATTTGCAACAGCTATATGTTTTCTTGGTACAGAGCCTAATGTTTTGTAATCAGATTATTTTTTATCAGTCCTGTTAACTTTCCATTTGATGTTATTATGCTCGTGGCATACAGTTGTGGACTCACGGCTAAAATTAATCCTGCTTGCTCACATACTGTTTTTACAGTTTGCTTTTTAACCGTGTGCAGTTCAGTTGTGTGCTGTTTTTTTTTACTCAGTGTGTAGTAATGTCATTATTGCTGTTATAACTTTCAGGAGTTCATCATTGTTACCATTCGGTGGATGGGATACTTTATCATAAAACTAACTATGATTGTCTCAATTTGCCCCATTTAGATAAAAGCAAGTAAATTGGTCAATAATTTGATATAAATTTATTTCTACTAAAATTTAGGAAATCAACTTGCTTTAATTGTATAAGCATCGGTCACAAACACAGGATTGACGACTAGCTCTTGACAAAAAGAGGAATAAACAAAATTGAAATGGCTGATGATGACGCTGACGATGGCAATGCTTCCAGGATTAGAAATGGGAAACGTGCATACGATCTCATGCTTGAAGAGGTGCACTATACTTGATTAACATTCAATGGATGACAATAAAAAACAATAAATTTGTCATCAACTTTGTTCTTTGTTAGATTTGGGAAAATGTGTTTGATTGGTTGACCGATCCTGATGACCTATCAAGTTGCTTGAATGCTTGCTCTGATTTTAATAAATTGCTTCAGGACAGAAGAACGAGTTTCCTGTTTCCACAGGTGAAAATAATAATCGTAATATAAGGGACTTTTCTTTTGATTTAATTATAATTCTGGCTGAGTTAACTTTTAAGTACAACATAATTATGTATTCTTCAAAAAATGAAGGTGTTCAAAATTGTAACACAAAACACCAGCTTCAAAAAGGCTGATCATTTAGACATGCTCGTATGTCGTTCCGTATCAAAGTTGTGGAAACAAGGGGTTGATGATCTCTACCAAAACATCCCATATTTTTCAGAACTTGACTTTTGTGCATTTGATGAAGAAGCAATGAAATGCATTTCAGCTTTTCTCATCCGACTTTGGAATGATCTCTTCTCTACAGATTTTGAGTTAAGCCCTCGTGGCTTGCCCAAAATTAAGAAAAAGTTGATTGAATGGAATATTGCAGATGATACACGAGCCACTAATCCGTTCCCATCTTGCCATTTGGCTATTTATGACAGTGAAGACACTCTGCGTGACGACATGGAAGGTCTTTTTGAAAATTCCGAAATGAAGCAAAGCGTTAAAGAGATGTTGAAAGTTTTTGGTCATCACGTGCACTATCTTACCATTTCGCTTCACATGAGCGTACCATCTCAACGTTATCTACTGCTTTTAGATTGGCTAAAGTACACACCTAATTTAAAGGCATTATCTTTATATTTCCGAGCTGGTGATGAGGATTTTGAGGAAACTGTGGAACAATACCCATTTCCCGAAATGTGTCAGCTTACCATGTTCCAAGGAGATAAGTTGCCGAACGGAGTACTGAAATCTGTGTTGAGGTCCAATCCTCAGATTGAAAAAATTCAAAATCAGGGCGCCCCTAGTTTAAACCCATTTATGCAACCAAAGCTGGCTCAAATTCGCGTTCGGTCACGGGTATTGAAAGGGGAGGAAGGGAACACGGCAGTATTTTCAAGACTGGAGAAGCTTCAGGTGGATTTTCCCTGTACTAAAAAGAAAGCCATCCAATACAGTTGCTATTTCAGTCATTCTTTTATAGATGCCGGCGCCGGTGAAAGTTGTGAAATTCAACTGTGGCGTAATAAATGTGAAGAGAAAACAATTTTCACAATGTTGAAACGATTTGAGAGTACACTTGTCCATTTTAAAATGGGCGTGCTGGAAAGTGCTCCGAAAAACTTGAAAGAAACCTTTACCATTAATGCTATCTGCATGGATGTCATCCTTCCTCTGAGAGCTTGGAACGTTAAAACTCTTCGTGTGACTGCAATGTGCAGGGATGGGTACAGATGGATAGATGAGAAAAGTGTAACCAGCCAGATTTTTACGTACCTGGAAGGCAGATTGAAAGAGGGGGAAACATGGAAGCTTCCGGAAGTTAAGCAGGTTTTTGTTGCGGATGGTTGCGATGGGTTCCTTACATTATTTGTGTAAACATTGACAGTAGCTACATGCATGCATAATATGTACTGTGAAGGGTGTGTGTAAAAAGTAACTTGTAATGTACGAACTTGTAACTTTTGCCATATTATGTAAATATTTAATAAGACACAGCACAGCTTCTTTGTCAATTGTATAGATCGTGATCGTACTACGATCATCGATCATATGAGAAATAGTGATAGTGTTCATGGTCATAGTCTTACATCACCGCGGTGGGTTGAATTGAAACCGTACGTTACCACCTATCAGCTTGTTAACCTTCCTGTGTAAGCTTATCTGCTCACTCTGCAAACAAACTACCTATACTTCTCTGAAAATGTGTAGTGTTCTTGTATAGGTAATCATATCAGTATTTGTCAAAAAAAAAAATTATCAACTATCCCTCGTCATCATAATCATCAAAAAGAGCTTTGGACTTTGAAGTACGAATTTCAATTAATCTTTTAATGACAATAGTACAATTTAGAAAACGTTTAAAAATGTTTTTTCGGGGTTGATTGATTTTATTAAACATGGTATTTAGTAATATATGTGTCAGCATAGCTAGCAAATGCAGCCAGATTCTGATTCCACAAAAAATAAAATATTTAAAGCACGACTGTATGCAAGAAGTGAAATGTGAAGCCCTATTTGAACTAATTTGAAGGTAAAATGAACTAACTCTTTGAAACGTTAAGCAGTACGAACGAAGTACGAATACAAACTTTACACCAGAGACGTTAGCATCACATCACATCACAATTAGCCAGTTTAAGATAAAAACCGGATTCACTTATTGTACAGGTAC
>JAHZNC010003452.1:0-14038 GCA_027744095.1 Zhuqinia jingwanae | reverse complement strand
TTCATTGCCAATGTGATGTAATACTTTGTCCTTTAAGTCCTCTATCCTGTTTTCTGGCTTTAAAGAGTTTTTGAAATTAGAAAAAAGGTTTAATGTTGAATTAGCTGAGAGGAGAACAATAAAGGAGGTGAGAGATTTGTTGAGAATGAGCTGGCTTATTTATGTCCATATATTGCAGCATCATCATCATCATCATCGTCATCATCATAGCACACAGTAGCGGCGTCTCTTATCATCATCTTTATTTGAATGCGCAGAGAGCCTATTCTTCTTTACACACACACAACACCACAACCTTTTCAATACGTACATCAACAATGCAATTGTTAATTTATGCATACTGATTACTACAAAGCACATAATATATTGCAACTACTACTGCAATTTAAAAAAAATCTAATTTTTTCGTCTTTGTCGTATGTTACGCAACTTTATGGATTAAGTTCCTTGCCAAACCATCTTGTTACTTGTTACTACAATGCATACATACATATTGAATGGGAGCCGCCGCTGCCGCTGCTGCTGCTGCCATTGCATTGTTGAAATGTGTTGGGGTTTTTGATTTAAATTGGATGTGATGTGAAATGATGATGAGATGAGATGTCGAGTGTGGATAGTAGTTTTGGAATAGAAATAAAATGAGCAATTTTTCTTCGTTTTTTTCTGTCAGCTAATCTCGTTTTATGAGATGATAAGAACTTTTTCTAACCAACCACAAAAATAATAATTAACTAATGTGCACACAATGCTACTTACTACTACTCCTTCTTCTGACTGCCTGTTTTGTTGTTACAGCATATAAAAAATGTTGGCAAATATAATGGTGAACAACAGAGCAGCAGCGGAGAGTTTTGTGTGACGTGCTGATCCAATCCAAATGCAAACTTTGTGCGATTAATCATTCTTAGAAGGGGTATTGCAATACAATACAAATATAACAAGGCAATCTTTTTGAAAACTGTGTGTGTGCACAAAAAATGGCAATAAAGCTGGAAAAAATCAAAGGATTAAATAGTATTACATTTTTCCACGATGATAAATGCGCTACATTTCCATCATCATTATGAAAAGATGAATGCGGACTTTGAAGGCAGAGAGAATTGAATGTGTTATGATGATGTTGTAATAATCTGATCTTACGTCATGTCACAATACAAACAGGTATCATCCATAATAAATGTTTGACAACATTATATTGGGTATGTGTGAGAGATAAAAGTCCGGTTTTTCTGTCTTTTGTTCGCGCATATAAATTAATAATATATGTAAAATATATGTGAGTGCTTGAATGAGTTGGACTCTTGTCATCTTGACCATCGTGAAAAATATATCCCTTTTTATGATTATTGCTTCACTGTTATTCCTTAACACATTTTGATTCTGCGAAATCAACGGTTCAAATGTTTAGGTTGACCGTGTGGTCACTATACCTGACTTACTACATGCGTGAAAATGCAGATAGTAAAAGATACCAGGCAAAATAAATTGAACGTCAATTTAAACTGTTACGTCCTTATCAGTCAGCAATCAAAAAGGGATGAAAAATTTATTATATAAGCGTCTGGATTTATATTTATCATTGCATCATTCCTCTTGAACTAATCCTTGGTTTTAGTGGGAGGGTGAGTTTTAAAAGACCTCGCATTTGACATTCATTAATATAGCTTCATTGACTTTCTGCATGCATTTTATCTCTCTTATAATAATACCTTATTTCGTAAGAATACCATGAAAATTAGTATAAAGATGAAATGTTCAAATGCAGTGCTTTACAAAATATTATATTTTTCATTTTATAATACATGCTACATTTATTGCATCGTTGCATCACATAATATGCAAATTCTTATACATTCCTACTGCAGTAGTGTCGCACTAAACTTTGGCTGAAATAATCAGTCGAGTTTTTTTTGTGTACAATTTTTGTTAAAACGCTCAAAAGCGCTACAAAAGTACTTTGCATGACAAACATGGGTGAAAGACAAAGGTGAGCTAAGAAGCGTTTTTTGTTTGTTTTTATAAACGAGAAAGGATGCGTTAATTGGCCTACAATTGACATGCTCTTCATGGTACACCGGTAATCTACTCCGGCATGGTATTTTAATGTGAATAGCCTTGATGCGATTATTTTTCCCATGTTTTAAGCTGAAAATGCGTGACATATCAAAGTAAAACCTGGAACATTCTTGTTATAATTTAAAATATTCCATGTGCATATAATTGAAGTGCACTGTCATCCAATCCCCTTTTCCACCTGTGCCCACAATTACCTTTATATTTACGCTCAAGTAAATCTCTTCACCTTGAATGCTCTTACAACTATTCTTACAAAAGTTTACTTTTTCGTTGTTAATATTCGTGTCTGGAACTGAAAACAACATTGCAATACATAATATACCTAATATATGTTATGTATACGCAAAAAAAAAGAAGTTAGTTACGCTTGCTTGGGAATCGCTTGAAATGTCAATGTCAAGTAAAGGTGTTGTCCATAATTGAACAAAAAAGCGTTGATAACAATACGCCACATCTTCTTCTGGTTTATATATGGGCATATTACGAGAAAACCACTTTCTAACAAAGTAGCAACAAGGCAGTCTTTTGGTGTCACTCATTACGCCTTTCAACTCTAATCAAAAGGGTATAAATATTTGCACTGTCACTCATCATTTCCGCCCACTGCTTTATATTTTATGTGTAAAAAAGTATACAATTTCAATTCATATTTATTCTTTTATTTAAAAAAAAACATCACTACAACAAGTAGTAACTATAGACAGGTGAACAGGAATACTACCTACAGATTTCCCATATTTTTATGCTAACACTTAAATTTGTGTTAATTAAACACAAATTTCAAAATTTTCCATTAAAAAAAACCTTCCATCGTTTGACTTTCAAATCGTATCACATATCAACTTTCAGTAGCAAAAAACACGCCTTTCAAGAATAAAAAAATAAATATAAAACCACAAAGAACAATGCATTTTTAGCCTGCACTTGACCCAGATATAATAGGCAGTTGTACAATTGCATTTTAAAAAGTGCATTATACAATTGTAATATACCTACATACATTACATATATACATACATGTGGGGTGGTGTCACAGACACAACAACAGGTATATGTAACAAGTGACATTTCCCTATTTTTCTTGACGTTACACATTTTATCGCTTGATTCGATTGTGTACCACTTTGCAAAACTGATGATGATGATGACTTTTGTAAACAAACGCAATCCGAACAAAACACAATGGAAAATGTTATAAAAGTTGTTACAAGGAAAAAAATCCCTTTAATCACAAATGCTAATGCTTATAATTAACTTGCTACTTGCGTGTCGAGAGAGAAAAAAAATAGGAGACGTGTGGTTACCTAATGATTACATGTATTTTTTTTAGATTAATACTTAATTCGAAAATGCATATTATTTTGTATTATTTTTGGTTTAAGTCTCTGCTAAAGGAATAAATTGAATCATAACACAAAGCAAAAAATATGCCCTGATTTAAAAAATAAAAAAAGTTTCTCGGATAACAAAAAAAGTAGGTAATATGTGTAACGCGGTCCACAGGAATAACGTTTTTATTAAACCGCAATTTGAAACAATTTTGTTTAAAAAAAATGATAACATAAAAACATGATACGCGCATACCTGCGGTGTAATAAACTGTAACTTACTTAATCTAAACAAAGTTAATACTGTGTGCTGCTGATGTGTTTTTTATGGTTTTGTTTGATTTTTACTTTGGTTATTGGTTTTGTCTTGTGCTCAAAAAGCTATCCAAGTAAGAAAAAAATATGCTAGCGAGCAAATTATAGCACACTGCTACTGCGCACAAAATTATATCATGTACTTTTTTAAAACCATTGTAAATTGTCTTTGTCGGTTGCACGTTCACAAAATCATTTAGGTACATAATAATATGCAACATTTTGTATTTGTTTGGGCTGATATGGCATGCCAAAAACACAATAAAAACCTCAAAATATTATTAAATCATAATTTTCTACGCAAATTATTCCTCTCTCAATTATTGACTATATTGTCCTTATTTTATACTTTGTCATTTTTATAAAAGAAAAAGGCGTATTATAAAATAAATGTAAACAATGTAAACCATCTGTACTCAGCAGAGTAGCACTAGGTCGGCATTCAACAAAAGGGATATATCAAATTAAAGTATAATTTTTCAAAATATTTAGTTACTCAAAATATTGATATTTATTTATTTGTTAGTTTACTTGGTGCTTATTCATAAGAAAAAATATAGCCTCTTATTTTGCATCTGCGCGATGAAGTTATGCGGAATGTTTTTTGTGATTACAGTAGAAGAAACTGTAAACTTGTACTATAATATGATATTATTTAAATAAAATATTATCATATCTTTAAATAAAAAACAAAGCTATATAAAATTATTCTACTTTTATCGCGAAAGCCATTGCCATCAAGTTTTTTTTATCTCCACAAATGGACAGAGTGACTGCTTGCTGTAAAATTATTGTCGTTGGCGTTCATACCATAAGATATCGGTGGCGACTAAAAAACATTCTTTAGACATCATTGTCGTGCGACTTACATACATAATAATTTTATGCACTATTATGGTGTCGTTGTCTTGTCGCGTAGTAGACTTGGGTATAGGCAATCGCATTGATATGCAACTATTATCGGCTTTATCAAAAAATATGATATAAAAAATTTCCGAACATGATATCTACCATGAACATAGGTCGTTCAGTCATTCTATAATACTGTCAAACGTGTCAACGCGCTATAACAAGATGTGAATTTCATTGGAATTCATACATAAAAATAATAATAAGTAATAATCAATAAACGGAGATTAGTTGAACAATTTTGCGACGAAAATCATAAAATAACTACATATTATCAAATTATTGAATGTGGGAATATTGGAGTACTAATAGGGGTCATATAACTCATAGTGGTCATAATAATATTATTATTATTATCATGTATATATTCACATAACACAACAAAATAGTAGTTAATTTACCACAGAAAAAAATAATACCAAAAAGATTGATACTTAAATAAGATTACCTGTTTTTTTTGTAATAAAACGGGGAGGTTTTTTTTGCGTGCATGTGTGAGCAGAGCACATTATCTGACATTTATAAGTGGTATATATGTTACAGACACACAAAAATATAGTATATATGTATATATAATAATGTATATATAATAATGTATACAGTCTACATTGTTCAGTTAAGGAAAAAAACATAGTATATTGAATGTTGATTGTGACGCATGTTGGCTGTGTTGCTGGTAAAAGAGGAAAATCCTTGACACAATAAAAGTAACATTTCCCAAGTGTGAAGTACACCATATCAATTCAACTTACATTATATAGCAGTATTATTATTATTATTATTACATTGCAAATGTAATGTAACATGTGACTTTTATTGTTGCATGATGAGTGTATGTTTTAATGTGAAATGCCAGCACTTCTGTGTGATTGAACAAATAATGAGAAGCTACACGCTCAATTATATCGATGAGATTTGAGATACGGTTCAATCTTAGAAAACGAGTAACAAGAACGAGTGTGTGTGTGTAGTGTGTAAGCTTGTGTGAGAATAATAATATATGGTTTTTTATATTGCTTTTTTTGTTATCTTCCTTTGCCAGTGTTCTGGGTTGTGTTTTTTGCGTGAATTCAAACGACTGTGATTGCATACAACTAGTACCACTATTACACGGTATCTATGCAAGTATGTATATAGTATATACAATAAATGATATTGTCAAGAAATCTCTGCAGGTAATAAGTTGGGATTTCTTTTCATTGAATTGTATAATTACTGTAATCACTGCAGGTTGTAGTGAGTAACAAGAACGAGTGTGTGTGTGTAGTGTGTAAGCTTGTGTGAGAATAATAATATATGGTTTTTTATATTGCTTTTTTTTGTTATCTTCCTTTGCCAGTGTTCTGGGTTGTGTTTTTTGCTTGAATTAAAACGACTGTGATTGTATACAACTAGTACCACTATTACACGGTATCTATGCAAGTATATGTATATACCATATATACAATAAATGATATTGTCAAGAAATCTCTGCAGGTAATAAGTTGGGATTTCTTTTCATTGAATTGTATAATTACTGTAATCACTGCAGGTTGTAGTTTGGGTGAGACAATTTCCATGAATAAACAACTCCTCCGTCCAAGTCTCGACTTGTTTCTTTTACTGAATGGGGGAGGAGGGGGGTTGTTCACTACAAAACAAGCTGGTATACGACCTTCATTTCATTTCATTCACAGCCAGACATTAAACATGTGCACAATTACTTTACTACTACTACTACCAGTCCCTTACCTTGATCTGGTCTTTTTTTTGTTTTGTACGACGATTGACGCTGCACTGCTGAGAAGAGATCAAATACTTATACACGACGACAGTAGTTTGTGGTACAACAGAATATACAGTTTATATAAAGCCATGAACCAAAGCTTTAAACATAAATACACACATTGACATATAAAAAAGCTCATTTTGATCTTTTGATATATATAAATAACATAATGAGCTTTTTTTGCCTTAGAGAAAGTGTTTTTAAATCAAACTTTGCTAAAAAAGAAATTTAGGTATCATGTTTTATATTTTTGGTGGGTTTGACGGGCTTTGTATTATAATGGTAGGTATCTGTGAATCTTTGATAACATAATTTATCGACTTGATATTCAGGATATTGTATGTACAATCATGATTTGTATCGTGAATTTAATTCAGACCTTTAAAATGATCCCTTTGAAGTTTTGAACAAGATGAAAATAAAAAAGAATTCCGTTTTGACTCTTTGTTGATTGCTATGAGTAGTGCATATAGGCATGGCACGTCTACAATCACAATCTATTTGCCATTATGTCTTAAAATGTTAAACAAAAAAAACATAGACAAGAGTTGATTTTGACAATGATTTTTTTTTGTTTTCGACAGAGTACGTGATAGAATTTCTACCTTTTCTTTCTAATAAACAGACAGAGAGTCAGTCGGTACATTGTACTGCACAAACACACACACACGTTTCACGTTGCAAATTGTTAATTTTTTTTTTGTATTTTTCAGCAAAAGTGCCGTAGTAGTTCATATCACAATGCTTTAGTAGTATTTTATTTTACATATTATTATTATGCCTAAAAGAAAAAAAAACGGAGACATTGTTCCCACACACCGCTGATAGAAAATAGATGGAAAGGTTGATAGTTTGATATGTGTGATCATCACATAAAAAATAGCTGCATAATAATAATGTAAATTATTAGTGTGCCTGGGATTTTTGAGGGACGAAACGATATAGTAGACCTACTGAACAAGCACTTGATTTGTAGAGTAGTAGTACCGTCAATCTTCATACAAACAATATAATGTTGTACCTATATATTTTTTATAACGTTATGTACAACCAAAAAATATGTCGGGATCGGGATATACAGTTAGGTCATCAATGATGAATTAGAGTTAAAAAAAGAAGAATGAGAGGCATCATGATAGGATTTTATCTGCTCACATATAGGAACCAGTTTTTCCAGTGAAAATTTTCTGGCGCTACCGTTCTCTTTGATTTACACTCACTTCATTCCCTTTTGCTTGTTGTTAGGGATTTTGCCGTTTTAATTTGTTACATGTTATACATATGCTTACATGCATTGAAACGTGAGAATAATAAAATAATAATATATTAGAAAGAAGATGAACTACAAATGTGGTGTTATTTCGCAGATGTAGGTATTCACCTACCACCTATACCTGATCGTAATCATGGTTTACCATGTACTACTACTACTACTACTACTACCCGCATTATTTTTGTCAGTTCACGTCGTAAATCATATAATGTTTTGAGAAGTATGAAAAGTCACATTCTTATCATAAATTCAGAATATTTTAAATCTCACAAAATTAGTATATTGTACTGTTCGGAGTACTAGTATAATAATAATTGGGCTCAATAAAAATAAAAAACATTTTGTCAATACAAATTGTCTTGTATCTTTTATCAGCTCCCAATGATCACCCAAAGTTCACAAAGTTACTTTCTAAGTGACCAAATAAGCAATATAAAAAAAACTACAAAAGGAAAGATAGCGACTACCGATAAACTTTTGACTTTAGCTGCAAAATTATATTGTCTCTAATATGTATATAATGTCAATGTCGTAACATAGACTTGAAATTTAAAATTAAATTTTTCATATATATCTACACACAGAGCCCACAGCCAACTAAATTAAATTCCAACCGTGCACACACAGGCAGGGAAGCTATATATATGTATTCGTAAATATATGCATAATTGCACTATACGGTATATGCAAATTTCAAAATAGTTTTTAGCTCATATTGAAAGATAATACTACACGCATGCAATGAAAAAAACGGTTCTTTTATTAGACCGTGTGTGTACGTGATCTTTTAAAGTTGACATCTTTTTCAGACTATGATAATGACATGACTAATAACTTGGAGGCATGTGTACTATGTGCCAGTATGCATTGTTAATGCATATACTATAATATTTTATAAACACACTTCTACATATAATTTCTTATTTGAAAACAACCTAAACTGATGTTCAATGAAGTATGCGGTATATAGAATAGCACCATTATTGTATGCGTAACAGAGGAACATGTTAGATGGCAATTTGTGTTTTTTGTACTAGTGTTCGAGTGAACTAAATTCTTGAATATTTTTTTTTAGTAGATGCTGACAATGAAAGGGCTTGAAGTTGGGAGGGGTTCTCATATTGTGTTTATTGTGTTGAAGGCTATTTAAAAACCTTTTTAGTATTCAAAATATATCTGAATCTAGGATCTACTATAAGACGAAATAAGTGTCACCACAGTGCTACTTCAATTTTTTTTTCTCGCCAAGTAAAAATATTGCGTAACAGAGGAACATGTTAGATGGCAATTTGTGTTTTTTGTACTAGTGTTCGAGTGAACTAAATTCTTGAATATTTTTTTTTCTAGTAGATGCTGACAATGAAAGGGCTTTAAGTTGGGAGGGGTTCTCATATTGTGTGTATTGTGTTGAAGGCTATTTAAAAACCCTTTTAGTATTCAAAATATATCTGAATCTAGGATCTACTATAAGACGAAATAAGTGTCACCACAGTGCTACTTCAATTTTTTTTCTCTCGCAGAATAAAAATATTCATGCTTTATTCATGCTTTAAAGGAAAAATGTCATTGCTAGTTGTGTAAAATAGTGTCAATCTGGTATAAATTTATTTATGCATACCAACTTTATAAGCAATTTTGAAAGTCACTGTATTATTACTCCTTTAAAAAAAAATAAGTAGCATGCTAAAGGACAGACTCAAAGCCAAAATCCTCATTTTTACAGTGAACTAAATATTATCATTATTAGTTGGTTCTTTTACAACCGGACGCTTGATCTGAGATTTAACACTATTATTGTACCACTGTACTTGGTACTTTAATTTTAAAGTCCAACCAAAATGAACTGAGTAGTAAATCACTTCCTAATGATAATGAAGCTATTTATAGATTCTATGGGCAATTTTTCTAAGAAGTTAAAAATATATGCTCGCTTTACATTAGCATAAAAATATAAAGCCATTCTTTTTTTTTACCAAGAACACCGGATTTCATTTATGATAAGTAGTTACAAAATTTTCTTACATTCTCTTACAAATAACAAAGTTGTGCGACAAATTCTTTTATTTCTGTATGGTAGAAATTCATAAGTATAAAGATTTGATAAGTGTTTTCGATAACGAAAGTATGAATTGTCTGACAAAATGTTGTTTTTAACGTCATAGTCATGGTATATGGCCTAAATATTTGTACTGTAAATACTCATCGACAGTTTGTAAAATGTCATTTAGTGCAACAGTGAAAGCACACTTTGAAAAGTTCCATTCGCCTTTTTTTCCTTCAGTTTGACTCGGGAACAATGCATGTTAAATGGCTATTAATCAGTGGATGCCAAAATATATTCAACAGAGTAGTGGTCATCATCACCCACAATCTACAATGCGTTACGGTATTGACGTTTCTGGATCACGGTCAAAAGAGCATATATTGCATTGGGATGAATTAGAGACGCCAGATTGGGCTGTCAGTAGTGGCCATTTTTTCCTCTTCTTCTTCTTCGACCTTTAAGGACCTTTTCCCACTTACCCAATTATCACCTTGCGCGTATTATGGTTTTCTAAACCAAATGAACAAGAGAAAAAAATGAGAAGAATGGATTTTTAAGGTGTTTTGTTGTGATAGATAATGCAATAATAATGTTCAAAGAACTGATGGAATAAACCCTTCAAATTATATAGCCAACATAAAATATATATGTACCTAATTTCAAAACTAGCACAGTAATTTAATATGTAATACAAATAGTAATACTGTTGTACAACATGCAATGCGCTGACCATCGTCGCCATTAAAAGCGTGCATGCATGCGTGCTTATAGTATTT
This sequence comes from Zhuqinia jingwanae, assembly GCA_027744095.1. Classification (NCBI taxonomy): domain Eukaryota; kingdom Metazoa; phylum Arthropoda; class Collembola; order Entomobryomorpha; family Paronellidae; genus Zhuqinia; species Zhuqinia jingwanae. The sequence continues at coordinate 3,549 of JAHZNC010003452.1, read as the reverse complement.
GATTTAATAAATGTAAATACATTTTTGGCTTCTTTTATTTGATCGACAAAAGTCACGCCAACATAATAATACCAAAAAAAAAATCTTGACTGTTTGTTGAGTAACGCATATAACAAAATGAAATGCAAATAAAAAAATATGTGTATCATCTATCATTATCATTGAATTGTGGAAGGAAGTAATATAAAAATGAGGTTGCATATTATGGTAGGTACATAGTATTTTGTAAAATGCGATAAATGAAGATAATAAAATGGTTATCGAGTTGTTTTCTCGCCATTATTTCTTAAAACACAACGTGTTCTGTGCTACTGCTGATGTTCAAAAAATTAATACAAAAACTTGTTTTATATATATTTATTTGCCGAGGTCGTCCAGTTATAAATCTTGTTGGGTGCAAAAGTAAACAAAAAAATGATACCATTATTATTTGGATTATTAAATGATAGGTAGGTACTAAATTAAAAAAGTCATCAAATTATCTTAATGTCTTGTTATTTACTGCACACACATACATACATTTGTACAATATACCAATATATTTTTCCATATCACATGCTCATAATATGACTCATATAGTGCAACACGTAAAACGTATTAGCAGTTGTCCCTTTGAATGAAATCTTGTGAGTTAAAAGAAAACAATTGAACTTAAATCACCACCATTTAAACCAAAAATTCACCTGATCATCGTACAAAATAAGACCAATAGTTCAGCATATTTTTTTATAAGAGTACAAAGTACAAGCATTAAAAAAAAATTCGTTCACTCACAAACATATACTATAGTATTTTCGCATTATTGCTGCAAACAATAACCTCAGCTTTCGGTTTCGTGATCTAGAATAATCAGCAAAACGAGCGACTACATTATAACAAGCACCACTATACTACATCTACCATGTCTGTCGTTTCTTCTGTTGATGATTGTAAGTGGGAAGTCAGGTTTTTGTATGAATTAACTGAGCTGAGCAGTGTAATAGCAGGAGTGCATAGACGAAATTTTGTTAACAGATGTGCTTTACCAAATGGCTAAATACCTAGTACAAAAAATACATATTATGCTAAATCTACCCAATAATATACCACACACCACTTTCCACGATGAAAAAAAAATGTTAGAAGAAGATAATTTTGAAAATTCTCGTTATCATTCGTTCCATACTTTTTGTTTTCACAAAAAAAAATGATTTGATTTGGTAATGAAAAGGAATGTCCGAGATACAAACAGAGTTCATTAAGATAAGTGCAAAGCGTGTGGTGTATATTTATGTGAACCCAAAAAAATTGTAAATTGCTTACATTTGTATGTATGTATTTCTTTTTAAACATAATTAAAAGAAAATGATGATGGGTTGGGTTGCTAAAAATGAGAAAATGATTAAATATTTATGATTTAGTTTTATAGTGAAAACTTGTTAAGATATTAAATACATTTAAAAACAACAACAAAATAAAGTAGAGTCCTAGTCGCCAGCAGTCATCGTACTGCTGAGAGGAGACTTTACCCCTATCGTGATTCATTGCCATTATGCACTGTTGTCACACATCTTGACCAAACTGATATACAAAAAACAAGTAGATGTTGTCTCTCAGCTAGGGTGATGTGATAAGGTAAATGATCATGATAAAAAAACTGAAAGTTCCTTTTAACATTCTTGCTAAACTACAATTACAAAAATGACAAAACAAATAACACATTGGATCACTTATTTGTTATCAGAAGACGCGATCAAAATGTCATTATTATTATTATTATAAAGTCTTAATAAATAGAGCAACCATGTTGGTTGAATGTTTAGAAAATTTGATAAAAGAGATTTTTATACATGTATACAACAGAGAGGCCTGGCCTGCTATAATGGTGGTGGTAAAAGCTACTACATGTGAACATATGTACACCTTATCATTTAATAGCGCTAGTTCAGGAGGGGCTTTTTCATCTCTCATCTTGGCAGATTTACTAAAAACCATCATGATGAGATGATGAAGCAGCAAAAATATTAATGAGAAGACAGTAAATATTTTTACTACAAATGACGTTGGTCATTTTTTTTCTTCTTTAAAAAAACCTTTTNTTTTATGGTTTATAGGTAGTTTAATTATTGTGTATAGTGTAGATGGAGGGTGATGATACAATTTTTGTCTTTTTTTTATACAATCTGATATCTTTTTGAATGCATCACCCTCTCTCACTCGCCGGCTGCTGCGGCTACTTCATTTTAGAATTGAATGCACTTAAATTGTGAGGGTGAAAAAAAAACGTGTGTAACACTTAAATATTTAATTTGATCAGATTGGTTTGTAAATATTGGACTAGTAAATGCATTTTGGATCACAAGAGCGATAAAAAAAAGTTTTGTATGTTACAGAACAGCTACTTTGATTGGGTGTGAATTAGTTAATTCTAAAACTGCAATAAAATTTGAATATTTGAAGTTTGAATATCTAATGTTGATAGTGTGATGTGATAGGATAATATATGACTATACAACGTGAAAGATGAATGACTCAATCTGAGAACTGAGCGGTCAAAAAAATGTATTGTGTGTTTTGCAACAATAAAATTGGTGCACACGTTGCATGAATATAAAAATTATATAACTACTACTGACTAGGTTATATACACAACACAAATAACACAATGATGAATACAAAAGAACCTTCTTTGGCTAGTCCTAATTAAATTCGATCTGTGCTGCTCTACTTCTACTTTATATTCAATCGCTCAATCCTTCAATCAGAAATGTATAATAGTATTATGCAGATTCATTTTTAGTTAGTTTTAGATGTGATGTCATCCTATATCCATGCACTCTCTTTAAAGTTAAAAAAATCATTTTAAACAGGATTATTGCTTTATAAAGTGTATTATTTAAATTCTAAACAGATTACAGATGATATCTTTTTGAAATAGCTATATTTTGACTGAAGCCAATCTTCTTGATATGATAATAATACCCAATCCAATCAGTACGACTAAAGCTCAAGAGTTACAAATATCTAACCCAGTGTTTGTAGCATGGATTGTAAGCTGTGATTTCAGTTAATCTGAAGAACCTATCTTATGATGTAATGTTCGTATTGAGAAATTAAAATGACATAATGTCGCATAAACCAATCAAAGTTTATTACATAATAATATTTAGATAGCTTATAATTGATTTAAAAAAAGAAGACTAGTCGTTTTCAAGTACGAAAAATCTGCATTCAAAATTCACTGCTCATTTGATCATTTCCTGCAAAATCAAAACCAGTTGAATGATGATTTTTGAATCTGTATGAGGATGAAGTGTAAACATCAACAAGTAATAAAGTTCTAAATAATACACCTACTTTTATTGTATTTAATGACAGCATAATTCTAATTTATTATTATTTTGTGATGTAGTAGTGGAACTAGGGAGTTGACTATGTGTCAGGCAGATGATAACAAAAGATCGGAAAAATAGTCCACATAAAAATTGCAGACAAGCCTGTTTCTTAATAATTGCGAGTGAATATATAAGTATGTACCTAGTTGTAGTAGAAATGGTAGAAATAGAGATA
>JAHZNC010003451.1:0-40392 GCA_027744095.1 Zhuqinia jingwanae | reverse complement strand
TATCATCTCACCACCTACACAGCCAAAAGCAGTGGAGGAATTTTTTCCACGAGAGTTCAAAGACGATGACTGAAGAATGAGTCAAGTTACTGTTTTTTATATGAATTTTCAAAAAAAAAATCTTTCTTTTCCTGTATTTCTGTGCTGCTTGATCTGATCATTGGAAATAGAAGCGTTATATTTTTACTTCACACTTCAAATACATAAGTTGACGCACACGATGATGGCTTGTTATATAGACGCATGCATATGCCCGTTTGAACCTCCAATATCGGTTACTCTCCATCATCCTCCACATCTCTTTGAACTTTTAGAACACGGCGGATTTCTAAGTTTACGGAAAAAATTGCAGGCTCTTGAGTGTGTATTGAATAAACCAGGGATTTTTTGGCAAAATTACTTCCTGTATATTTCATGATTTATGGAAAGCATAGAGTTTTGTATTCGCATAATTCTCGAAAAAAATATGAAAATATTGTGGGAATGTGTCTGGCACTAGTCTTTACGGAAGAAGACGTATTAGTACATATTCTATTGAACATTCCGTGTTGTATCGGAATGCATGATTTTTGTTCTTATTACAGTCGCTTTTATCGTTAAATATTAATATTGCATTATAATCACCATGTCACAAGTATTTGAAGAGTCACAAACTCTCGAAATATATTTAACAATATATTATATCTTCTTTTAAATAACAAATAACAACAAGCTTGAAATGTTGAAATNTTAAATAACAAATAACAACAAGCTTGAAATGTTGAAATCAATAAATGTGTAGGTTTAAATATTACTAAAATGACACATAAATTTATCTGATGTAGTAGCTATTTCCTATTAAAAGTATTATATTGCATTTTCATATGTACCGTTTAGTATACGTTTCTCCGACCCCTAGTTGTTTGCATCCCAACCCAATACAAATATTAATTTTATGGTTCTGTTATAATAATAACTTGACCTAAACTGGATTGAGCGAAAATCTACATATAAAAGGCTAGGCCATCCAGAATTTTTTGGTTGCATGTTATGCACATTATTGTTGGATTTACAAAATTACTCATCCTCCGAAATGCAATCTCTTTGTAAAAAAAAATAATTATCTGAGTAAAAAATACTGCTTAAATTGCAATTACATTTTAATACGATAATTTTATTTAAACATTACCAAATATGATTTCAACGAGGAGGACGACAAAACAGAACAAAGACACTGTTATACTACTATCAGCAAAATTATATTCTTTTCGTTCACTCGCATCATTGGATAGCGTACCAAAGTATTAGTATTGTATTGCATACAAACAAACAGCATTTTTTATGCTCATTTTTAGCAGACGAAGGTAAGTCATATAATAACGCATCACAAATCACAATACAATAGCCTGCTGTCGCAGTACAAAGAAAGTTTGAGTTGGATTGGATTGGAGGTGACGGTGATGTGATATGATGATGAAATGCTGATGCGTCTTGATATACGTCTAGGTATATTTTGATTGTTGTGCCTGTTCTTATTGAGTTATGAGGCGCTTTAATGATCAAGATCGTGCTTATTTGTATTATTGTATTGCTTTTATCTGGTTTGGTGATGCATCAAATGCTAAATACTGATCAAGATCAAATTAAATGAACTAATACGGATCTGATATTGATACCCTGTGACAACTGGTAACACTTGTGACACTGTTCTGTCGCTTCCTTGTAAGGTGATGCTTTGACATGTTCTTCGTGACATGAGTGCAGTTTGCACAGTGAAGGTTGAATCAGTTATCTTTTGATGCATGAGATTATAATGATTGCCTTACGAAAAACAAATAGTCCTGCCAGTAATCAATAATTCGTTCCATAAATGGCAAATTTTCTGAAAGGAATCCTTTTATTCAAGGAATGTGCTTCTGTTTAATTAAAATCTATAATATTTTAGCTTCACCCAAGCAAGTACAAAGTAATAACTCATTTAATTCATATATTTCAGTTTACCAACGGCATTGAGATATTGAGATGCGCAGACTCGTAAAATAGTTACACTTACAGTTGGAGCTGATAATATATGTATGAGTGCTTAAGGCTGTTGCGAGTTGCGAAAGCATGAAAAGCAACGTCATAAGAACTTTATTAAAAGTAGTAAAATTCATAACTTTATTAAACATGTCCGCTTGATAAAATATTCACATGAATTTCCACGTAAAATCAAACAAGTGTTTTTTATATTGACACAACCAATTTAATTTTACAAACAAGAAATTAAAAACAACAAACATTCACAGTACAAATTATACTATGTAGGTAATCAATTAATTAATTATGCTATATTGAGTCAAAATAAAATGCAATAGCGTGTGAGCTATTAAAATATTTACCATACATTTAAATAATTTCAACATGTTATAAACTATATGCCTCACGTTGGTTTTCTCTGATATTCTGGACAGGAAACTCCATAATCTTCTAGTGAAAAGTACTTTTCAAAATTCTTCAACATAAATCTGTATAAAACGGGTAACAGTGATAATGATCATTGGCCATAATTACGATTATTAACTGTTTTAATTGCTAATTCTCTATAAGTTGGTCTGCTTCCACTTACCTGAAAAAGTCCTCAATGCATTTCCTTAGAATATCAATAGCCTCAGGATCTAGGTTTGTATAGGTCAGACAAGCCCCCAACTTGGCTGAAGTCAAAAAATCATTTATTTTATTTTACTTCATGGTGTAATTGGTTAGTATTATTAAAACTTACTACATAGTACAAAAGCAAATCTTATCGTATTATTTCAACTCACTAAACAATCTCATTAGATGAGGAGCCCCATAATGTTCTGTCAATCTTTTACTATCTTTCTCAGCTGGATCAAGAGGTAGTTCTTTCAATAGCTGTGAAATAAAATAGTTCGACCAAGTGATAAGTGATTACTACTGTAGCATGTGTTTCGTTATTTTTAAAACAATAAACAACAAATAGTACCTGATCATATTGTGATCTTTCAAAACGATAAAGTAGCTGGGAACCCAACATGGTATTGAAATACTGTCTCAGGCCATCACAGAGCTCAAGTGCATGAAGGTCGTCCTTCTTCTTGTCTTTTAAATATTCATCAAAGATATCTTCAATTGTAATCCTTGCAGGGAGGCTGACCAACTGTAAAAATTAAATATTCACAACATACAATTATTAATCGACAGCTTCACCGTACACATAAAATGCATTTTACCTTTATGTATACTTACTCGTTTCTGACGTGTAACAGAATCCCAATCATCTACCAAGAAAATTTTTAATTGTTCAGGAATCATTATGTGAACTTCTTGTTTCAGATTATAGTGGCTTTCCTGTATTTAAAATAAACATAACATTAGTAAGTAAATTTGAATTGAAAAGAAGTTTTCTGGCTATCTATATATGTTTTTCTTACGGGTTCCACACATTCATTTCTTCTTCGACGACGAGATATATCAGAACCTTCGACAGGTGTTTCTGATTTTGCACTTCCTTTTGCTTTAGGTACTTTTTGATCCAAAACTGGAGTTGAAGATCTGGAGTCAGTCGTCGACATATTGACACTACTGGTATCGCTGCCCAAGGATTTCTTTTTCGATACATTTTTGGCCGATGATTTGGCTTTGGCAACTCGCCTGTAAATTGTAAATACAACAAAAAGTACACAAAATGTTTCCAGTTTCCAGTAAATTGTAACAATAATTGATACTGCTAGATGCGCATACGGTTACAATATTGGTCAAGTCAATAGACTTACATGGACTCATCGTGTGCAACTTTGAGTTCTTTCTGCTTATCCAAATTTTGTTCAGAATATTTGAGAACTCTTCTTTCATAAACCCACTCGTCCCAGCTGAAAATTTAATTCAAATTTATAAACTACATCTTGCCATTATACGTAGTGTTTATTATTAACTTGGAGCTTGAAGTTGTCGCTCACTTTTTGCTCCATCCAGCATAATGTATCCAGTAAGCATATTCCTTTTCATTCTCCCGGAACTCATATTTTAAAATTTTCCCTTCATAAATTAAAGGTCCATGAAAACAGAGAACGCGTTCATTGTCACAAAACTTTGCGGGTGGTGGGGATCCTCCTACAAAATCCAATACATATGTTCAATCAAATTACAGGATGAAATGATATTGTGTAACTATTAATTGTAAGATTGAAACGAAACGCCTTCTTCTGAAGCATTCAAACACGCTTACCTTTACCGGAGTCCTTATCGGCATCCGCTCTGGGCATTTGATGCTTTTATGAAACTATCAGGGAAAAAATCCAATGGACACCTGTATCTTTCACGCTTCTCCACCAACTATACACCTAAAGTTTAACAGTTTTAAAAACAACCTTCCAGTCAGCGGCGTGCACTGCGGTTTTTATGCGTGAGATGACTAAAACTTACAAATTTGAACACGACAAACACAGAGACAGTAACAATATTTAGGCGATACGTGGAATTGCAATGCAACTGATTAGAATGTTAAAACCTGGTAAGTTTATTAATTCATCCAATTCTAAAGATTTGTTACCAGAAATTACACACGAAACCACAAGAAGTTGACTATAACAAGAAAAAGCAACACAACAACAATTTGTGTTGTACGTGTTGTACTTACACATTCATTCAAGGATTCAAGGTAAAAAGCACATAAACAATGTTTTTTGAGTGTACATTTTGGAACCGCGATGCCGCCCGCCGGATTAGAGAATTTTTATTCTTTCATTGACACCTGATTCATCTGTGATCCTTTGTACGAACAAAATGTATAATGCATAAAAAGATCATCATCACATGTTTCACGTTTACGTTCCATCATCGTTGTGCTTTCAATTCAAACATTTGATCTTCCAGAGTTTCTGTGAACAGTTTTTAATTAAATATCTTGACAAATTAAATTTTGCCCATCATAACATCATCGAATAGTTTTGAAAATCACTGCAAATTAGGACGAAAATGACAAGATTTCTGTTAATACTGTAGTACTAAGTACAGTCTGTAACCATTTCTTTGTTTTCTTCCATCAAATATTTTCTAAAAACTAAAGAGTTTAGATCAAACAAAGTTTAAATGAGGACCAACGACTAGTTATTTTGTTGCCTTCCTTGATATTTTAACAACCCCTTTTAATTGACAACTTCCAGACAGACAACTAATGGGTGTCAGTGTTACTTATTGGCATTGGCTTTGTAAATACCATCATCAATACTCTGAATACTCGCTGGCTGAACCAACTCTTCTAAATTAAACCATATTAACAAGTTAGTTAATTGGGTAAGCTGTCAATGTCAAATTAGTCGTAAGTATTAATCTTATATATAAACCATAACGTATGATTAACTTTTGGGTGTTTGTATTTTGATTAGATATTTGCATGTGTGTGTGGGAAGGAAGCGTTTAGACTTATAAGCAAAATCATGAATACTGCCTGCAACCCCGAAGGTGGTTTGGAAAAGGGGATGAAAGAGCTTTTAGCATCTCTTCCGCAAGAAGAAATCAAAGCTCTTTTGAGTAGCGCCACTAATACACTTGTTCATTTTGGATCCGTTCCTCGTGACGAAAATGGAAAGCCGACAACGGATGCCACCACTCGTAAGTAAATTAACTGGTTGTAATTAATTATTGCATTCCACTCAACTCAAGCTTTTAATGTTTCAACAATATTTTATTATTGCACTATGTTTCAGATGCCATTAACAGCATATTTATGTATAGTGAAAGCATTAGAGGCTTGCTTAGCAAGCAACGGGTTAAAAAAGCATACATTGCAAATTATTTGAACGAGAAAGGGGTCAAAATGACAATACCAGCCACGAAACACTCGCTATGCCAAGATGTGTTGAACTTTTGGAATCAACGTGTTCCTGAAAACGGAAGAAGTAGTAACGAACAAGCATGTAGAAGGGTACGTGTACAGTACTGATTTAATCATTAATGAAGAATGTTGAAACTAAAGTAAAGTATGTCATCTCATCTCTATTTATCAGGTGCCAAGCATTCAGCAGAACTCAGTAGGGCACGTAATTGAAAACGAAGATATCCAAAGAAGTGAAGCTCAGAATCGTATTGCTGAGAATGAAACTGTACTAGTGGCGTCATCAACCGCAAGTGACCCTGGCATACTCAACGCTAATTGTACTAATGTCATCGCTGTTGCTCAAGGGCAAGAACTTACCAATACAGTAAACGGAAATCAAGAGGCTGGATCCGAGCTTGGGCAACAGCTTGCGAAGGAATTCTCAACGTGGTTTTATGAAAGATTAAATACTTTGACCGATTTTACGGCATCGCACTTCTGGGCAGAGTGTAACTTTAGACTTGAAATTATTTTCGCCATCGAACCGGGAAATACATTGATTGATGAAATCAATATGAATGGAGAAGCCAGTTGCGCAAAAATTAAAGATTTGGTATCCGTAAAGCAATTATATTTCAATCCTAATACTACAGACTCTGGCGTTCGAGGTTCCCTCAATCCGCATGGTTTGGCACAGGTGATGGTTTGTGGGACAATTCATCACAAGGATGGATCTCCTGTTGGGATATTTGAGCAGATGTTCGGGTTAATGAAAGATCCCAGGATGGGGAATAATTTTAAAATCAAGTTTAGCGTCTTGCGACTTCGAGAAGGGTGCTATTTGGCGGTACAGAATACTCCCCCTGAACTTTGTGATTCTACTTTAGTTGGAATTGTGGAAGAAATAGACGATGACGAAGATGATTAATAACTAAACCTGTAAGTTTCATTTAAGTAGGTATTGAGAAATATGTTCATTGTATCATATCATCAACTTCAGTAGAAAAGAGATTTATGCGTTTCCGGTGAATCGCTGTGCTGTACTGCATGCATGTAAATGTTACATTGAATTTTTGTTGCTAACATTGTTGTTTTGTTGTTCTCATTTACATTTACGCTTTTTATTAATTTATGTCATGAATTATATTTTATTTTTATTAGTCCTTATGTATTAATTATCATATAAACACGATAATGAATACGTAATTAAAGCGCAACCAAGTATATTTTTGCCATCAATTGATTTAAAATAATACGCAAATTTTTTAAATCTAACACAACGTATCGAAATCCAAATTATAATATGTACCTATATAAAATATTAATACATTGAACATGTTATATGCATTTTACACATATCTACACGTACTCACATTTAATCTGTTCATATTAATAATTAATATTATGTTTAATGTAAATAAGATGTGAGATGTAAGAGAATGACTGTTCACTTAAAGTCAAGTTAAGTATTTCCAGCATTATTTTAGGTTTTCACAAGCAATTGTGATGTGATATTGAAAATAAACTATTTTTGTGATAAAAACGCATAGAGTTATAAGTATAAATAAGAGAATCTAGCGTATGCATAGTACTTGATATACTATACTTGACTATAAAACCATGTCATCTTGGCTATAACAAATAAATGCGAATCTGCCCCATCACCAATAATAAATTCAAAATTTACTTTAATGTTGAAGATATTTAGATAAATTTCATGAACAACAAGGCCATGCATGGGCATATAATAATGCAAATTGCGTTACGCAATGCAAGATGACAGAATCATAGAAATGTGTTCGATTTGCATGCAAGGCAGCAGCAGTAGCATGTGTTGACTGTAGACGTGAAATTTTCCATCATCTGTTTCGTGTCGATTGCAGATGATGGTTGAAGAACAAGCATGAATGCAGAATTAGTACTTAGTAAACAAAATTATGAAAAAGAGGCAGTCAATGTGAGGTTAAAGTTAAGATGAATTTGATTGACTAGTACCAATATAGTGCTTATCTCAAATATTATTAGTTGACAAGATGGCAAGTGTTTTATTTAAAAAATTATTCAATAGTTAATAGTTCAAATGTAATTGAGGTAAAAGTTTGATAGTACTGTTTCAGACAATGGGGGTGAATTTGTTTGGTGTTGGTGGTTCTGGTTCAAGCTTTCTATTCTAAAATAAAGCTGCGAGTGACCTCCACAATCAGTGTTTTAGAAATAGTCAAATATGTTTTCCCGTCTCCTCCCAAAAAACAACCGTTTCTTGAAACTCGGGATCCCATTTTTTGTACTCGTCATAGGAGGGTCCTTTGGAATGACTCAGTTTTCTCAAGTCAGGTAAAATCCCGCGAATTACTATTTATGTTCTTGTGATCGCTGCTCCACGTTCGTTTATAGTTTTCTTTCGTTATCCCATAAATAGCCGTGTATTCTACTTTTTGCACAGGTATGACCATCGGAAACAAAAAACATTAAGTCCAGAGGAAGCAAAAGAATTCGGTTTAAAAATGAAAAAACCCGAAGATACCAGCCTTGAAAAGGAATTTCAGAAGATACAGAATATAGACATTGATACTTGGGAGAATAAACGGTATTTGAGCTTTGATTACATTGAAAATTATTGCACTCTATCGCGAGCAAATAAATTAGAAAACTTCATGTATATTTTAAATTGTAGTGGTCCACGTCCATGGGAGGCTGATAACCCAACAAATGCTGAACTGGAGCAAAGGGCAAAAACCAAAGCCGTTTCGTAGTATGCAATTTTAATTTAAGGTGTATTTATTTTCAACAACAAATATATGTAATTTGTGGTTAAAGTTGAATTAGTTTATATAATGATGCACATTTGTAGTCAACTACGATACTTTGGACTGAATAAACGATAAATCATAGATGAGTTAAGTAATATAACAAACAACGCCGGCTGTTAATACGTGGTGTCAAAGGTTGCGCTATTATGGTGCTACATTTTCATTTTGATGAAATTCAGTGAATTTAATTCACTGTGAACTTTACTTGTGCTTTGTTTGTACAGAGACTGTGCACATTTTATCAAATATTCGGTGATTTCTGGCAATTATTTTTATTACAAATACGAAATACAACACTATTATCATGTTCAGATCAAGAGGCATAACATTAACATTTTACTACACACTAGTGTTTTTAAATACAATTACAATGGATAATGAAAAATCTACTTTGGTATATATTTCTCTCGTCATAAGATTTACCAAGTCAAAATTAACATTAACGTATCCAACTACATAAATTCATGAAAAAAATATGTACTACAACTTAATAAAAATATGCTAATTTCACAGTTAAATGTGGCGTTTCTGCCTCGCGTGCTTTACAAAAATTACAGATGAGTCAACGTCTATGTGTGTTCATTTTATTGGGGTATTTTATTGATGCTCGTAACACTTTAAATGATGAGTGTTAACACCTTAAATATGATCCCTACATACAAGTGGTGTAATACGCAGTATTTCAAATATACAAATGGTGTTGTTTTATGACCTTAAATCATGTTACAGCATTGTAAATTACTTTTACTCGTGTTGAAGTCTAATCTCTAATTTACCGCAGTTAATATTTGCTAACATGATTATGATTACTATTATACTGCGTTGTGTTGTATGTCTTCAGCGTTTTTTTCACATAGACAAAAATTGACTATCTACTAAAATACAACTATGCAAATTGTGTATAACCTAATATAATATTTTAACATTTCTATTGTTTCGTTAAGGTTTCTGTATTTTTTTACAACAATGCTGACTCTGCCAGCTTCAAAAAAAACTTACAAAAAATTGCTTTCTTTCTTGGTGAGCTCAACTCATATTAGATTGCACTTGGGTCATGCTTAGTTGAGTTATTTAAAACCTTGCCTGTGTCTAGCTAATCTAACTTATACTGGACCATTACCAATGCCTTGCTTCTTTACTCTTATTTTACGACACTTCCTCAACAGTAGTATCACCTACTTTTAATGTTCGTGTCCCGTCCTCTTCTTCTATTAGCGTCAAGGTTTGCCCTTCCACCAGCTCTATGCTTTCTTCCAGACTTTCTTCACTCACAACCTGAGTGTCCTCTTGGTGGATGTCTAATGCTTCTGCATCTTCTGAATCCATTTTTACCATATGAGGCCCTTCGTCAATGTGCAATTGTTGACTACTTTCATCAACTTCTACTTGTTCCGTTTCAGCTACATCATCTGTCGTTACTTCTTCCTGTCCCTCTACACCACATGATTCCGCTTCCTCTGATGTGCCTGTATGTTCCAGTTGATGCAAGTCACTTTGTTGATACGATTCCTCTAGTTGAAGTTCCCCATAAGATTCAGATTGCTGAACTTCAACTATTTCCATATCTTCTTGCTGACTCTCGTGGTGTGTTTCGCCATCCGATCTGTTCTCCTGCTGGTCGAGTACAATATGTAGCTCTTGTACAGGTTGACCCATTTGATCATGGATCACCTCTTGTACAGTTTCCGTTGAAGATTCATGTTGCACCAGCTGTAAGTGTTGCTGTTGTTGCTCATCAAGTTGCTGTTCATGGCTGGCCAATTCGCTCATTACAACCTGATGAGAGCCCCCAGCCGAGGGTACCATTTCCAAAATTGTGCCTTCCCCGCTGGCTGTAGTGAAAATTACTTGCTGTCCTTCACCTCCTTCTGAGGAGACTGGTATTTGCATCCCACCAGAAGAAACGTACATTTGGCTATTAAATAAAAAATATTAAGTCTGTATGAATTCTATAACAATTTAAAAAAAATAGCCCTGCATCTGCAGTCACCAAAATATTACCTATTCCCTGCATTCCCATCAACTGTCATGCTTTCGTCTAAAATGGCTGGAGCCATTTCAACTTGGCTACTTTCATTAATCATCTGAAGAAATGCAACAGGTTTTCCAGTTTCATCAATACCAGTTATTCTTCGGTAATGGTTCCCTTGCAAGTCTTGAACAATGAAGTTCTGTGATTCGTCATTGCCATCATATACCATCGTCCCATCAGCTGCCAAGGTAAGCCCTACATTAGCCATGTCGATTTCCATTGCACCTTGTGTTCCATCCATCAGATACACAGCTTGCTGTGAACTGTCTTGAGAAACACTAGTGACATATTCAGTGGCACCCGTTGTTGGTTGGCCATCCATACCAACAGATGTTCCGATCGGTGTGGCTACAGTGGTCATTCCATCTTTAAAATTTTTGGGAAAAATTAGTTTTAATTGTCAGGACACGGCCCCAGATATGGTGCAAATAAAGTTTGATAAATATGTTACCTTCGCCAGAGGAGACTAAAGTAATAGGAAGAGAAGAGAGTGCACTTGGATCTATGATTTCTATCGGTTGACCATCTGCGGTTACATAGCTCACAGACTGCCCATCTGCAAAACTATCTGTAGTCACAAATTCAACCATTCCACTGTTGGCTGAACCTCTAGCTGCAGCTAATATTGAAGGGAACTGTCGCCTTCTACCTGTTCCAGTTATAATTTTTAGTGACTCATCTGGAGGTAGCCTTGGGTCTTCCATTTCTTCAATTCGTGCTACATCTCTATGCAGCGACCTTATATGGGCCTACAAAGTAAATTAATAATAAAAGAGATTAGTTTACGATTTTAAGATATTTTTTCGCCAGTTTAGGTATGTTTAAAAAAAGTTACCTTTAGGTTAATATTGCGTACAAACGGCTTTCGACAGTAAGGGCAGTCATATACTTTGGTATCTTTATTGCGATGCAAATTTGCTGACATGTGACTTTGTAAAGCAGAACTTGATTTAAAGCTAGCACTACAAACCTAAGAATAGATCAAATTTAGCAGTTAGCCAATTGCCACAAAAATATACAAAAAATTGAAGCACTATATTATATAAGCTATTTGACAACACTTACCGAGCAGCTGAATTCCTTATTGACATCATGATTTTGTTTATGTTTATTTAATAGAGATTCACTCAAAGCTACATAATCACAACGGTCACAATGTGGGAAGGTACAATTTTTAGGAGGTTGCACTCCATGTTTAGTGTACAAGTGATAAAGTAAAAGATTTCTTTTCGATGCTCTCTGGCCACAATATTCACATATCCTGGCATCAATTCTTTCACCATGTACATCCTTCAATAAAAAAAAAGTGTATTCAATTAAATATTACTTTTTATCTTTTTATATAAATACATCAATAATACAAATAAAATTAAGAGTTCATACCACCAAGTGACGACGATAGTTGTAGTATGTATCGAACTGCAGTGCGGAATTTTCTCCTTCACCACAAGTTTCGCAAAGCCATGGTCCGGTTGTGTTCTCTGCTGGTGAAGGCTTTTTCGGGGTTTTATCAGTGTCCCAGAACTTACTAACGCTAGACTGTGCGGGACTTTTCTTTAATACTGTTGACCCAGTAGCATCTGGCCCACTCGTTGATTTTAAAACAATATACGAAACCTTGGATTTTGTTTCTTTTGAGGACGTGCCCGCTATCATGCTATCTGCAGGTCTCTGAACAATTCTTAATTTGATGTTTTTGTTATCCTTTACAAGGTCGGGAAATTTTCGTAACACTTCGGAAATTAATTTTGAGTGATTCATTATTTCGCCCGAATCAGAAGACGAGAAAGGGATATCGAGTTTGATAGTAGACTGAGCAGACGTCGTAGGAGAGGAAACGAAAGTTGTAACAACAGGACTAGCAGGCACAGAAGTTGTGGAGGTCATCGCAGTAGTAGATGCAGAAGTAGCCGGTTTCTCCGTGTTTTCCTTCTCCACGTCTGGTGCAAATCTGACGGTCTATAAATATGCACGGTAATTGTTTGTAATAAATATATACTTCTTCATTCTAGATTATACATAAATGTATCTTCAATAAAAAAAAGAATTGAGCTTTAATTTATGTACCTTTTGAGGAGACACGTCTTTGCCTTTTGTATCTCCAACTCCTTTTACGTTTTTAGAAGCAGATTTTAAAGCTGGTTTCAATATTGGTACTGGTTTCTTTTCTACAGGTTTAATTTCCGCACCTGAGGGTGCTGTTACATCAGTAGAATCAACGTCATCTGGAGTAATAGTCAGGGTTGCAGTCGACATAGTATCTGCTGCTTCATCATTTTTATCAGTAACATTGGAGGACGTAGTATCCATTGTGGATGTTTCATCCTCAACAGTTGCTAAATCTAATCTAGGCATTTTGGACGCTGGGGGTTCTAAAATATTTGTTTAAAAAAATTATTTGAAGTTAATTTATTGTGTTTTATAGTTTGATCGTTTCACAATATGCATAAATTGCTGATTGTTATGAGTTTGGAACCTGAACTAGGACTTTTGCCTTCGGGTGACAGGTGTGTTTCCGATTTAGTTCGTTTCACTCCTGTCTGAGCCTGTGACTGACTTTTCACTGAATCAAATATATCTTCTACTTTTCTAGCACTGTGCCTCTCCTTTTGCTTCTCCATTAATGCATGATTTGTAAGTGTGGAAGATAGGAAAGGATCAAGTTCATCCGGATCTCCCCATTCGAACCTCGTTGGTCGTGCCGGTTCCTCTTCTTTGATCTGCCATTTTTCTAATTGTGGAGGTGGATCTGGCGTTACTGGTGTATATTTCCTCTCCTTCCAGATCGGCAACCTACAAATTGAACATTTCGTAACAAAGTTATGACGTTTCACCTCTTAAACCCACTAGTTTAATATTATACAAAAGTATTTATAAAAAACTACTTTTTAGGCGTAGATTTTGCTGTAGGTGAACCACTTGACTTTGCATTTTGGGGTTGTACTCGAGCAAGTACTGTTTTTGTCTTGACACCAGGCGGTAATTTTACTCCAGGTGCTGCAACCTGCAAACCCTTAGTACCTGCAATTAAATAATATATTTAATTATTTTACATTGATCGAAGTCTAATTTATAAGTATAGAATCATAATATTACCTGAAACAGCAATAACTGGGGATGCAGGCTGAGTTTGGCCAGTACTAGTGGCTACCTGGATCTGTACTTGACCTTTTTGCCCTTTCCCTAAATCAACAGCTTGCTTCAGTACAACAGATCTGCCTGCTTCTTTCTTCACTTGGGCTCCTGTCGCTGGTTTTTTAGAATGTGCTTCTAATAATTTTATCAAAATCGTTATATTCATCATTTTTACGGTACGATAGATGTCATTAAACTGTGTTCCTCTGACTTCTAATTTTCCAGTATAGAAGAACCTGATTTGCACAAACAAAACCATACATGAAAAAATTTATCTCCCATTTGCTATTATGGATTGCAATTGCAACTCATACAGAGATTTGAGGACTTACTTAATTATTGTCTGCATTGTTTGGAACTCAACATCCTTGGGTAAAATTAATGTTCCTTCACTAAGGCCATACAATTTTTCCAAATTGGAAAAATATTCTGTGCAAAGATTCACGACTACTCGATGAACCTAAGTAACGTGTTAACAAATTCGTTGTGTTTATATTATATTATCATATGCAAAATTTAAAGAAAACGTTCTCAAATTTTCTTCATCACTTACCTTAATTTCTTGACTCGAATGAAATCGCAATGTGAGATCACAGTAATCACCTTTGTCATACATAGTTTGCAACCGTTGAAGGCAATAGTTCCCCCAGTTGTCTACCCGAACGTCTTGTAACCTTTGCTGGGGTTGTGCTTGTGGGCTGCCAGTAGTGGCAACAATTTTTGCTCCCCCAAGCATATTTGTTATAGTTGAATTAACTCCACCTGTGGAAACAACGGGGGATGTAACGATGCCCCCCGCGGCAACCTTTTGTGTCAGTATTACAGGGGTTGACCCATGAGCAGGCTGCTGTACAACCGGGCCACATGTAATAATTTGGCTAACTCCAGGTCTTGATGTAACAACTATGTTTCTTTTCCCCAATGCAACTGCCCCCTGAGGACTCGCTTTCTGAACTTTCACTATAGTATTCCCCACAACAGATCCCTTCTTCAATATCGCCGCCGTACCACCCGGTGACCCAATCATTGTTAAAGGTTTCGACAGGACTTTAACTTCCCCAGAAGTACCAACACCTCCAGAGTCCATTTTATTCACAACTACAATAATGTTATCTTTACTAGTCCCGGATGGATTGACTGTGGGAATTGCCGCAACATTGTTTAGCGTTTTAACTGTAGTTGTGCTTGAGGCGTTATCTTTGTTGATATCTCCACTGCTACTATTTCCGGAGATTGGCGTTTCTTGACTGGTATTCTCGACTGCTATGCTATTTGAGGAGGTCGACGGCGCATTACTCGTAGGTTGTGACATTTCTCAGTCAATTTGGTTGTTATTGGTGGTATATTGTGTAATATAATTCTCGTCACCTGCACTTGACAGAAGTTAGTAGGTTAGTTTAATACAACAACCAAAAACAAAGGGCAATGTTTTTGTTTTCCCAAAATATGAATGGATTTTGCTGCAGTTTTAGTAAATAAGTCAACAGAGATCTTGCAATTGCAGTCCTCTGCCCTCAACTGGAAAAAGCTTTTAGAGATGGACTCTTCCTCCAAGTAGTTAGGAGAATATCCTTTCAGTATATCGTGTCGTCGTCACAAAATCACAAAATGCTTCCACTGTCCTTCCAACAGTTTGAGCCACCTTCGGAATTTTCCTAAAACACAGCAACGAACGAGGAGCCAAAAAGAGCCAAGAAAGGCTATAAAAAACTGGTATATTGTACTGTACGTACATACACATTAGTATTAGTACTGCATGAATACATTTTTCTACCTCTTCTGCTGCCGTGTTTAGAGCCAATGCCAGGACTGCTACGCCAACTTACACAGTTCTAGAGGTCTTTATGGAACCCCTATCATTCAAACTTTCTTGTATTGTTTATGGACGGAACATGCATGTTAGACTATGTTTTATACCGTATATACGTAATAATAATAACATCTTTACAATGTTGTTACTATTATAATATTGAATATCTTGTTTTGTGTGTATCTAAATGTGTATTGTGTGTATTTTTTCGTGTCCTTCCTTTTTTACGTTGCATAATTTCTCCTCTGGTGGTGTTCAGTGATCCCGAACTGAAAATCACATCCTCAGGTAATAATAATATATCCAAGATGTGATTGTTTTAATTTGTATCATTATTATTATCATTTAATCTTGTCCATAATAATATATGCGTGTTTGAAGTTCGAAAATATAATGTGCACTGCTTAACGTACCATCATCTTTGCTTGGTACGAGAACTGGAGCGAGCTGGATGTATGCTATTAATGCCATGATGATGATAATTTTTTTTACTACTGAAAGCGTAAATGGTTATGGACGCACAATATACGTTGAGCGAAACTAAAAAGCTACAGCTACGGCAGAGATTCAAAGTCAGTAAGCTTATCTTATTGAGCTAACAACCAGCCAAGCTTCTTGTTAGGGTTCATCATATTATCATCATATCATCATATGCAATACATACAGCAAATGCGCTGACTGAACCAGACTGATACTGAAACTGAACTACTGAACATCGTTTTGTCTGTAGTCTGTTTGCATATGTGATGATATTTTGCGTTCAATCATTGCATTGTTGCATCGCTCGTTATCCTAGGTACATCTTGTACATATTGATGCTTTTTTTGTGTCTTCTTTGTTCTTATGCATGATTTTTTACCCACATGGAATTAGGTACGAAGATATCGCACAAAAACAATTAAATAAAAATGGTTAAATTGAATTTCAAAGCTAACTGCTGTGTGCTGAAACAGATTAAACTGGAAGCAAAGTGCACATCAAGTTATACAATGCAATGCGCACAATACTTTTCTTTAAATCTCATTTTATAAATGTACCTAATTAATAGGTTACTACATATTCAAACGAGAGCGGGAACATGCAAGTCAAAGCTTAACGGGCAGAGAGAAACTATTCCAACCAATTTAAAAACCAAGGAACAAAAATATCATTTTCATAATAGATAGGTATCGGATGATCCTCTTCGTGTCAAACTATATTTTAAAGTGAAATAAACCTCATTGTCAGACAACTATCAAATAAATAATTATGTATGAATTAGTAGTCCGGTAAATAGAATCATTAAACTGGTTAAATAGGTATTTTAGAACTTTTGAACACCTTTCCGGATAACTGCAGAAGATGGATCTGGATAACCTCAACGAATCAGAAATCATGACACAGGTAAAACGTGATGCAGATAAAACTGACGGTGATGAGAGCCGTGGTCCTGAAATAATAACGGGAGATGTCAGTTCAATAACAGCAGCTGCTGTTAACGCAGAATTGGAAATTTCCACAAGTACAAAATCAAACGTTGGGGACTTGGATGGCGTTGTGCAAAGTTGCCAAGAAGTAAAAGAGCCCTCTTCAAAGCGGGTCAAGTTAGAAAAAGCATCCAAAATATCACTTGGCGAAATACATCGAGACGAGGAAGCTGTTTCGTCTGTGAAAGCGTGTATAAAAGAAAAAGAGGAAACTCTACGGAGACTCAAAATGGTGGAAATGTATAAAAACAAAGTAAGCAAATAAGCAAATCACATTTCCGGTTTTTGTGTGTAGCCAGACGATGGGGCAGAATATAAAAAATCAAGTTAATTTTTGTATGCTTTTCTCCTTCTATGTAATTAAATAGTGGAGCATTGAGGAACTGAAAAATCAAACGAGGATTTGGAAAGAATTAGTGCAGACCACGTTCGAAGATTTGTATAATAAAAGTCGCACAGGTCAGTATGTCATGCAGTCATAGTGTGCTTCTTTTATAACCTTTTATTTCTCAAGCAATATTTGCAATCATATACAAACTAATTCTGATTTCAGAAAAAGAATCCTTAACAAAAGAAGAGCTACTAAAGTATTTAGCCGTAGATCCAAGTATGATGGACCTGAGCTCGGAATCAAATTCTGAATAAATCTAACAAAGCAGAGAAGAGAGAAGTACTCCACATTTAAAATAAATTTGTACGATGCTTCCGTTTCTTGATATTTTTTTACTAGACAAGGTATCAAATTAACATATTCAATATTATTACCGTGTCACAGTCACAATAAATACAATTAAAACTTGTACGTAGCGCATATTTTTTTTGTCCTAATTATACTGCTGCTGTAACATTTTTGTACATTGGCATATTTGTAACAGGTACATATTTCATGTTATGCATTTTGTAGCGTATGTGCGTTTTTCTTTAGAAATCAAGGGTGCATGGATTTCAACAGTTACACACTTTCTTATATGCATGTATACTCTTCTGACACAACGACACCTGACTGACCTCCACTGCAGATTACGAGTTTAGGAATTAGGAATTAAAGCATAAAACTTGCATTGACACGCATAATGGCCATGTATGTACATCAATATTTGTTCTTTATTGTTTAAAACGCCACAAGCTGTTAGTCTTGGGATTTGTGACTCATTATCACTTTACATCATCATTTTTTATGCGAAAGAGGGTTAACTAACTCTGGCAAATTTCACGGTTCTTTTCCCGTGGCTACTTTTCTTTTTGGTGTAATTTATTTTTCTTGAATAATGCATCTTTTCAACATAGTTTCATGCACGAAATCATTTGTGTCTCACATACCAATTTGCTTGTCAGTCTTAATTTGACATTCACTGTGACAGGACAATTTGCAAGTTATAGTTTTATGGCGTGAGCAATGAGAAGCTTGCGGAAACTTTCCACCATGCTAGGAAACTTTCTTAAGAAATTATCCCAATCCCCGAGTTAAAAAAAAATGTTGTGGATCTTCATCGTTTGGAGCTCCATATTACTGCGAATTGGTAGTTGTCAAGAATCAAGTGTAGCATTGTAAGATTTCCCTTGAGATAAAAATTGTTATAAAATATGAACAGATAGCGGTGAAAAGTTTGTGTAAAAAATTGTATACCTTGTTTTACAGTGAAGCGCGTGATGGAAAAGGATGGGGATCTGAAACGTCATCTTCATCGACATTCTTTGATATCGCATTAACGGCCCTAGCATTTCTGTCATTTGGCATATTTTTACTCAATCTCCTTCTCAATGCTTTACTGGTAAGCATTTTACGTTGATCTTGATGTGAAGACCAATAATAAATTAATAATCTATGACTTGATATTATTATAAATTCGTTTTTATATTGTAGTTCCCTACTCTCACTGCTACAGCTCCGCTAACTAATCCTGGTACAGTTAATTAATATGGTGTTTATCACATCTATTTTTATTATAACCCAAAGATGTATTTAAATAATCTTACTTTGTTTTTTGTCGGGTTTAGATCCTATTCTAACACAGATATCTGGCGGCACTGGTGGTGCAATCATAACAGGTCGTTCAAAAACAGGGAAGCGTAAGTGTGCCAAAATAGTACATATAGTTGTCATTTGGTAATGAAATTCTTATGTTGTTTCCGAGATATTTGTATAACTATTGTTACACTTAATTTGTGGGCACCATTCAGGGCTGCGTTCAGGGCGATCTATCTACTCTCCAGAACTCGATGCAGATATATCAGCAAGGATTTTGATAAGCTTTGTGACAAGTTCAATTGAAAAAATGGCTCAAAAGCATGAATGCGTACCTAAACTGCTTTGCGATGGAAATCGTCGATCAAGGGTCATGGGGAAAGGGTTTCAAACACTTTTCCCAGCTGTTAGGTAAATACACAGACATTTTTTTTCAAATGTATGCGAAAAATTCTTACTTGCTATATGATGTTTAATTTAATTATAATTAATGGTAAAAACTTTATTTTGTGTAGTGTCGGAATATCATACGTTGGAAAGATGCTAGGGATGCATGATGAATTCCAAAAGCACTTAAATGCCATTGTTTTGGGAGCCAGTGAAGCAAATTGTGCGACATATTTTCCAAAATGCAAATGATTGTTTTTAATGATGTATTTTAAATGTAATATAACTGAAATAACTGAATTGTGCCGTAAATTTATAAAATACATGGTGTTTTTTGTATAATTATTGGGATTTAATATGTATGGGACTATTTTACATTAATATTATTTTGAAGTGTGCTCATGTCAATTTAAATAAAATATGTTATTTTTTCTTTGAAATAAAAATTACACTAATTATTTAATTTCATGGTTTTAAAAATTGCATCCCGTAACAAAAGGAAATAGTTATGACTTTTTAATTATATGTTGTAATGAAATTGAATTTTCATGCGGACGAAATGCAATTAAATGCAATTTATACTTTTCACGAAATTTTTCGGATGTAGCCTAACATAATGCCATATTTTTAAGCATTGTTCATACACACACAAGACACAAGCACATGAACCATTTTTTACGTAGTTCTGGGACATAATTCAACACAAATTATTATGCATTTTTAAGGCACAATTGTTGCCTTCTTCCTGCCGCAGCTGCACACGCATTTATGTATTACATCTAAAACCATGTAAGTTTTCAACATAAGATTAACACAAATTATTATGCATTTTTAAGGCACAATTGTTGCCTTCTTCCTGCCGCAGCTGCACACGCATTTATGTATTACATCTAAAACCATGTAAGTTGGATACTTTCATGGTTTCCGGTTTAATTATTTCTATCGTGTTCTACTTCTTCTTCTTCTTCTTGTGCGAATTAGCATTTCGTTGAAGAAACAAAGTTAAGTTGGTCCGACTCCATTTCATGGACGGTGAATTTTTAGCGTGCACGCAAGCTATTTGTTTGGTAGCAATGGTAGCATCATTCGTCATCGTCGTACTATTCATCATGCAATTGTTTGAACAGAATACCGTATTCCTGAAACAATTTTTTGACTATCTTCATCCCATAATGATAAAATGTTAAACGTATCAGGTAAAAAAAATGATGCCTGTTGATTTTTATGCAAGTTCCTTTTCTTTGTCATTCACATAATATGCAGACAGGTATATGTCACAATTAAAAGAATTTAGTTGATATTGTTACTCCGAGCGTTTAACACCAGCTTTGGCTGAACTCAATCTGTGGCGCGGCAAACAATGCCTGATAAGGTTATTTCAACAGGGGTTGCAAATTGCAATAACCGACATATACGGATTTCAGATGCTTTCAATGCACCTGGCTAATTCTGTTATTTTTAGTACTACTTAAGAATATGTTTCTGGCCTTCATCATTCCAGCGTTTCTCAGCCCTTGTCTTGTTCCAACTGCTGAATGTGAAACTGTTAAAAGTAGAAAACTCTCAGAGTAAGTGCATTCTGTGGTACCTATGTATACATATATCACCCTAATTTTTTAATCTGATCATCGACAATGTGATGGAAATTAACTCGAGTTTGTTTTAATAGTTTTTCGAACGGATCCATTGCCGTTGAAGACATAATATTTTCACCGTTTGCGTCGGATTTACCAATTTCTAAGTTACGTTTGCTCCAAGCAGCCGAGTTTCCCAATTTATTTTCCCCTAAAAATCATTTTCAAGACAGCTATAAAGATGGAATCAGCAAGTATTCGAATGAACAGGATTTTATCAATAGGAAGGGCCCTGCGCGTGTGCCCAGGGTGCGTTCAAAAGACTACGGAAGCTCATCCCACTACAGAATGAAAGGGAATAGGGATAAGGACGGTAGCAAAAAAAGTTTTTATATTAGTCTATTGCATAAACTTCTTCACCCAAACTTCTCACATCTCTCCAGAAAAGGGAAAACTTATAGTAGTACCGGTAGTAGCAAGTATAGCTCACCTATGCAGACTTATTCTACGGCACCTATGGAAGCGGCTGAAGGGGGATGGGGATGGGGTTGGTCCGGGGGCAAAGGGCATGGTCATGGTATCTCACTGACTGAAATTCTTCTTTGTGGATTATCTCTGTTATCACTTGGTGGATTTTTACTAAATCTTTTATTGAATTTACTTAACGTGAGTGGTGTTTTAATTTAAACCAGACGTTATAGTTTACTACATGTCACTATAATTCACGAATACGTTTTTTTAAAATGTTCAGTTGTTTGGGGCTGGGATGTCTACCTCCACGGCGACATATCCGGTGACAGTCACACAAACTCAAACGGGTAAGTCATTAGTTTTCCGCGATTTAAAGTATAAATTCAACGTGGAAATCATGTATGTAAGAATCATTACGATTATATATGATTCGGTCATGCCTGAGCTATGCAATTGTATTATTTATAACAGCGACTGGGACTGGAGGAACTGCCACGGCAACGGGAGGTACCACTACTGGAGTATTACTACCAACCACACTTGCTACGGGAGTAGGATCAGGTATGTAATGTAGACTGATTTGAACAATTATTTTTCTGATGGAACAGGCTAGGTATCTGGCATTTGGCAAACATATATTGAGTTAATATCAAGTACACTAGTAGCAAACGTAGATTTTATGCCATAAGCCTGCATACTTTTTAGGATGGGGATTTACAGGGCGAACTATTGATTCAATGGCAGGCAACGGCTGGAAAGGAAATTCAGCATTTATAAAGGGTCAATTTTCATTAGGTGGTTCCAAAGGTGAGTGATATTATATTTTGATACACAATTAGGTAGGTATACTATTATGAAAATGTGGAATGTTTTTTTACAAGAAATATGTCAATTTTCAAACAGGCTGGCCACCAACAACCACTCCATTACCGACACTACCTACGCTACCAACAAATCCAGTGTCCCCAACACTAACTGGAACGGGAGGGACAGCCAATGTGGCTTCACTATTTGCTAGTGGTCGAAAGAAACGACGGAAAAGAGAAACATTCCAGCCGTATGTCAACCCTTCCACAGCATTAAATACATTTGCCAAATCAATTTTAAACTCAATTGAAACAGCATCCAATAAATACGAGTGCGCGGAGAAAATATTTTGTGAAAATAATAAGCAAGCTCGCGTTATTGGTCAATGGCTTGATTACTTCATGCCAGTGTACAGGTGAGTCATCAGCATTTTTCTCTCCCCCATCTCTACATTCATTTTTTTTCATTTGTGATGAGTTACACTCAAAAATTTGGGGAAATAGTTTTAGTTTGTCGTACATCGGACATCGTATGGGAGCTCACGAAAGTCTATTGGACCACATACGTGCCATTGTTTTAGGTGCTACTGAAACAAACTGTAAGGCCCATTTTCCACGGTGTGACCAGCCAAGACATCCCTAATGCGGTAACCGTGAAATAATACAACAACTTTCATGAAAATGCAGATCACTAACACGCAACATCACGTCACGCCATTGAGGATGGTCCTTTTAATGTGTCATTTAGTTTATGTACTGTTTAATTATATGTCCCACCACGTATAGGTTTTTTAGCTTAGATTTTACTCAAGAGAACGACAGAGGAAAGGTTATGTTTTAGTTATCAAGATAATTTATTACGTGAGACGAGGCTGTTTGTTTGATATATGAATGATGTGATAGTCAGCGAAATGTAAAATTGTTTGTTTTTAGTAGAGCGTGCTCTAGGTTCTAGGAATATTTTCTCATGAACAAGACTCAAAATAAGTAAATATTATGTTTTATAGTGTTAAACATCTAGATGAATAATTAAGAAGGAAACTTTTAAAGAAAACTGTTTTAAAAATAAAATTGTGCAAATAAAATTTTGATGCAATATAATTGCATTATATATAGTGTAATAAAATCTTGAAACTTTAACTGAAGAGTAGTCAAAATGCAGTTCTTGACGTCATCATATGTGTCGTGTCGTTTTAACAGTCCGAGCAGAAAGGAAATTATTAAAATTAGAAATTAAAATATTTCACGGTGCCGCAGAAGATTCCGCATATTTTTTTTCTAATTGCAGTGCTAGACAGACTAATAACCAGACATTTTAGACAGACAGTTTTGTCTACCCGCATTAGATTCTCGTCAAATTCAGTATTTGCAAGAATATTATTATTGTACTTTTATACAGCTTTTAGTAATTTGAACTTGAAATGATTGTCTTTGATAAACAAGCACAGTTACAAATGCCACTCATCGTATGGACTGAAGCCAGTATTGAGATTTGCTGGAGCAATAATAATACCCCTATTTCGAATTTGTGACATTATTTTGGCAATAACGTTCTCAGCAAAAAATAAAATCGGACAAAAAGCAAATATTACAATAACTAGAGCCGTGAATGCACTTTCCACCTGCGAGAAAGTAATACTTTTGAATGGCACATCATTCCCAGAAAAGCATGAAGAGGGTGGCTGGCGTATCCATTTTTTCCTAATTCTGTTTAGGATTCCCCTTTCTCTTGTTCGCACAATGCTGTTGAAAATTATGAAAAAATACAGTTAATATGGATAAAACAACATAAATAGGTAATTACCTAAGCATAAAAATCACGCCTTGTCTCAACTTACCCCGAATTAAAAGGACGACCAAATGATGCATTTTTTCTCATGTACATAACCCACGGATATCGAAGATTAAAAACTGAAAGCTTTTCCCACGCACAAGGAAAGCCCCCCAGTTCTTCAGAAATAGAATTGAGGGCTGTCTCTTCATCAATTATGTACGACGAAGGTACTTGATTCACCTCTCTGATTGCATCGTTGAATGACACAAAAATAAACTTGGATTGTTCTGCCTTTCTTAGAAGTTTAACCACGCTATTTATGCCCATCAACGACTAGACAGTTGAATTCACATGCAAAAAAATGAGTTACTTCCTACAAAATTATTAGTTCAAATAAACGGAAATACACTAAATTCAATTTACTTGCAGCATAATCTTGATAGTAGAGTCACTTGAATTAAATCCATATTCCAGTAAAATTTTATAATTTGATTGGACGAGATCCTGAATTGAGTGTATTGAATAACGATTAACCGCAAAAATGGATGTCATAATTCCAGAATAAGATGCTCATGATATTTAAAACTGCCAATGAAAGAATCAAGGAAGCAATCCTGGTGCTATTTCGAAAAAACGTGTAATCGGAGCCTGTATGAAATACGATAAAAGATATGCATAAAACATTCCCCAGATTAAATATTTTGTTGAGATCAAAGTTTAAATGGACTGGTAAATTGGGGTTTGCATAACACTACATTTGGCTAAGTAACGATATAATAAAAATACCGAAATTATATGTTTCACTACGTGATATAGCATATACAATAAAGATAATTTTTTTAACCTCTTTGCAATGATGTGCTGATGCAGTGGAAGATCATGTCTCCCATCCCCATCTCAGGTTGTTCCTCAAAAAAGTTGAATATTAAGAAGCTCAAGATAAAGATTATCAACATGATTATTACACAAGCCCAGAGTCTTGTTGTGAAAGGAGTTGTAAAAATATTCTGATTAAATGAATCCGCCTCGAATGCATGGTTCATAAAAGCCAAGATTCTATGTTATCAGAGAAATATAATGGGAGAAAAATCCGACATCGTTATAAAATATTAGATAAAAGTTATTGCGCAAGTTTATTTTGAAGAATTGTAACTCGTGTATATTTATGTGAGTCAATGAAAAATTATAAATATAAAATGACAAAAGAAATACCTTGATTGACCTATGGCATAGGTTGGTTGTAGATACTTGACCCTATCCAAGAGTAAACTATATGACGCTAGATATAAATCAATGGAACCTTTCTCCACTGTTTCTTTTCTGAAATCACTTGCACTGACTTCTGGTCGTATAACATAACTGTTCAATCATAATTACATAAATATAACGATGGCTGTAATTGCTTGTTATTCATATCTTCAATTTAATATAGGAGAAATAAAATGTGCATAATGATTCAATATTGAGCTTATACTTACCTGAAATTAAGGAGTGACTGCAGGTAGAAAAACACATCAACTGAGTATCCCCCAATTAACACATACTCAGTTGTCCCATCGCTTTTGTTAATCCGTGAAACTTGAATGTCGTATTCGTATTTATGGTCAAGCTGTAAAAAGCCAAGTCACAAGTGGGGTTCTTTACTCGGGCCATTTGTAAAACAAACTTGCAAGGATAATTACGATTACAAACTTAGTTATAATTTAGTGAGATATACCCTAGTTGTAACCTGAAGTACGGTGCCGCTCATTGCCCCATTTATGCCTTCTCCTTGTACACCAACTAACTCCATAATATGACTATGACTATTGTATAATGTAGAATTCTTTGAAAGTTGAAGTACCAAAAAATATGATATACTACAACGCCGCTTTGAGTTATTATAATTTTTGTATTAATACTGTAATTTTTTAGTCTGACCTGACCCAAGAAGACAATAACTTTCACTTCGAATGCTTCGAGCTTTTGAAGTTCAGCATTTTAATGATGTAAATGTAAAATATGACAGCTTGACAATTCTTAAAGTACGTTTGCAAACGGTGAGATCGATTTACCAAAAAACTTTGATTGTCATAAGTATTTTTTGTTATTTGTACATACACATTGAAAGTGTCATATTTGTGTCCACAATGCAGTTTTTCTCTCCTCTTTCCAAAAAGTTGTTTTTGGAAATACAATGGATGGATGGATTCTTTTGTCGATTCTGCTTCGGTCACATTAGGAAAGGAAACCATTTTTGAGACATATTTTGCTTTTAATATTGAATGTTGTAAACGCTTAAAAAGTAAATGAATGTTTTTGTAGGCATCAATCATGCAGTTTTACCTGCTGAATAAATAATGGCCAATTCTCCTTCAGCGGTGTTGTAGATGAAAGTGTATCTCGCAAGCAAACAGTTAGCCACAAAACATGATAAGTAGAAACATACAATGAGGGGTAAATGTAATTCATCTCTTTCATATCATCAACCTTCGTTTTCATTTCCAAAACCTAATTTGTGAAGAATTTGTATACTACAATTTGTATTTGAATTTTTTTTGCATGTAAATACTTATGCATGCATGTATTTTCTTTTCTCGATTATGTTCTGCTCTGGTTGTTATTCTATCTCTTCCGAAGAATGTTTTCACTCATTTCATTTCTTCTGTGCAAAAAAGGGATTTTGGTGTAATCTAGTTGTGTTTATTTTTAATGTATACAATAAAAATAGCAGAAACGATAAATTTATTCCTCAAAAAATTCGCAAATACCTACTTTTATATTTATTTCGCAAAACCTTTCTTTGAGGTTAGCTCAGCTAACTTAGCTGCATGTGAAGTGAACCAACGACCAACATGCCTACCTAGCTACAAAGATCAATGCCAAAATAATTTCTAACATAAATAGAAGTCTCAATTTTGGAAGACGATGAGGATATTAGGTATACAGTTTAGTGGATGTGCACAATGATATAGGTATTTTTACCTCTACATGACATAAGGACTGCAAATCTGCAAATTATTGTCCTGTAATGCTAAATTACTCCTTCCCTCATCATCACTGAGTGTGAGAAATAACAATAACTATCTTTCATGTTGCACGATGGGCTCCAATAAAAATTATCGTTTAGCTTAATAACATTTTATTATCATGATTTATTACCGTGCGAAACTACTGGAGTTTATCATATACAATACATTTTAAGTTAGTACATTTTAGTAATTTGATGCACTACAGTTCTCATGTTCAATGTTTCAACCAGTGGTAGTAAGACAAAATATTAGGGTAATGAGCTGGTAATAAATCAGAAAAATGCAAATGCATGTTTTATGAATGATTATTCTAACATTTGGTAAAACATACATTAGCTTTTAAGTAACCACTTTTTATATAGCTGTTCAACACAGCTCGCCTTCTTTGGTATGATTAAGTAAGATGGACCAAAAATAAAAATACACTAATAATCTTTTGGACCTACACGTGGAGAAGAAAGATAATATAATTGCGTTTCTCGTTCGCTATCAGTTTTAACATTTGTGGCAAATGTTATCAATTTAACGCGGTGGGGTACCATAGAGGATTAGACGTGAATCATAACTTTTATCGCGCCACCTGCTCCAGTTCTTGCTACTTCGAAAGCGTCCAGGGTTTGCTCCAAATCGAAGTTATGTGTAATGAGTTTCTTGACGTCAACATTCCCAGATGCAACCATGGCCTATAAATAATTTATATACATATATGTAAATACATGTAATAATTATATAAATAACAATAATATATTAATATATTAATTAAATTAATAATTTTACATACCAATGCCATTGGATAGCTACAAATACAAAAAGAATAAAGTTGCAGTGAGATGAGATTATGAAAGAAAAATATTGGGCTGTGTGTACACATACTAAATGTCAGGACAGCAGGCTATATCCTGACATGACATGAATCATGAATTGCAAACATACCAATTAGCATAACGGAAAATTCCTCTGATATCAACTTCTCGGACGGCTGCTTTGATAATTGGTACTTTAACTTCGGCAGGTCCGTGTCCAATAATACAGATAGTTCCTCCAGATCGCACAGCCTGATAAAAAAATTAAGTTTGTTGCAAATCATTTCACATGTTACATACATAATTTGTTATGACAAGTTTATGATGATACGCCGAACACGTTGTCGCCCATTTTTTGATAACCTGTAATTAAGACGTCTATAAAAAATTACTTACCAGCATGTTCAATGAAATTGTGCTCTCGGCTCCACATGCATCAATAGCGATATCTGGCATTGCTCCAAGTTCCTTTTCAACTTCTAATGCAAGATTTTCTGCCGTGGCTGATGTTCCCACATGGATGGTGTGAGTGGCACCAAGTTTCTTTGCAACATTTAAGCGATTTTCAACCACATCTGAAAAAAAACAAGCATTACTTGTCATTTGATATTTTCACTTTTTTGATGGTTTTATACATTGCATGCACTGTCCATTTATAGTTATAGATATTGAGGTACTCACCAGTCATTATAATTGAAGTTGCACCCATAGCCTTTGCAACCAGCATTGAGACCAAACCAATAGGACCGGCCCCAGTAATCAATACTTTGCTTCCCAATGTGACCCCAGCACGTTTGCATGCTTGAACACCGACTGACAAGGGTTCAAGCAATGCACCTTCCTCCATACTAACGTGATCGGGAAGTTTATGACAAAAGTCGGCTGCGTGTGTGTAAAATCGACACAAATTTCCTGCAACAATAATAAAAATATGAAATGAGGTCTTGAAAAAAGAATGAAAGCAGTGTCAAATGAAGTTATAATCATAACCGCAATATGAGAAAACGGAAAAAATGACGGGTCAAAAATTCAGTCCATATAACAATGGTAGAAATGGTTGAATGTAATGTTCCATCAAATAGCCCTTCGCTTCCAAAAACGTAAAAATAACATTCATTGTATGCATACCATCATCATTGGGTTCTGGAATGGGACGTTGCTCCTAAAGATATATAAAAATAAATATGTTTAGAAAAATGCAGTGAAGTGGAATCTTACTATGCATGACAGTAATAACAATATAATAACTATTTTGTGTGTTAAAAAAGTACCAGTCTGAGATCTCCCTTCGCATGAAGCACTGCGGTAAGGTTGTCTTCGGCTGCACTACCCATTTTTAGTATTTAGTGAGTCTCAAGAGACGACAAGAACAAAGTAAGGGCAATGTGAGAGCTCCTGGAAAAAAGTAACTCGGAAGACGAATGAGGTTCCTAACCACACGACTGCCAATTAGTGTCTGAAACTGATCATGCTTGCGATCACAATATTTATACTCCCAATAATTGACAGCCATCTGCACATTTATGCATATAGTGGTACTAATAATAGGGTTACATATGTTTACGTACCTTATTGCCACTTGTTCGTTCGTCATTATTATTATTATTACCAACCAATCTACGTATACTATGCTGAGATCTGTAAGTTTGTAGTTATGCTTATGACATTTGAAGTTTTTATAGACATGAAATGTAGTGTTGACGCTGACGGGATGTGATGTGATGATGAAATACAATGTCAATTAGTAGTTAATGGATAAGATGCTCCCCTGAAACAAAATTATAAATGAAACAATATATGCAGTATGACCGTTCCATCAACTAAAATATGACTAAATATCCATTGAGACATGATAATTATGTAAAAGTTCAAGTAAAAAATAACACTACTATTCTCAATCTAATGTTTCTTTGTATCTAAAATCTTTGGTTTAATCTAAGATTGTGATGATTTGGTAGTATAATGTCATCATTTAAGAACACAGGTTCATCTGTGGTTCAAACAAGATTAAAGTTTAGGTTCCACTTTTTTAACGTAAAATTAATTTATGTAGGTATATTAAGGATGTCAACAAGTTTTCTCACAACACAATTCATACTCTACCATGCATATGTGGAACGTCCTTGCCCTTGCTGAAGGCAATACATGATACAAATAGGCAAATGTAGACCGGGGCTACTAAAGACACTTTTTCAATAATTTGTTTAACAATTAGTGTAAAGTACTTCATGGATTCATGACAAAATAAATAATTTTCATATGTCACATTATTACTGTATATATATTTGTTTATATTTATATGATATGTATATGAAAGCATATAGGTTTTAATTGTACCTAAATACACGCTCACATGAATCTGCTCTGCTTCCAAGAGGAAATCAAATTGCCGACAAAGAGTAAACTCTTATAAGTGATCGCTGGTAACGCTGCAAAACAAAGATAGTGGTTTTTCGATATTATGAACATTTAATTATAAATGAATAGTAACTTGTAATATCCAATACCCAGAGTACAGTGTTTGGGAAAACAGAATAGAAAAAATCAGCCCAGATTGATACTATGATGGTTCGAAGGAAATAAGATCATGTGAAACTGCATACTCAAGCAGACGGTTCTCCCCCTTTACTGCCTACGTATTTCCAGCAGACTAATCTTCCATAATGATTAATTATGAGCTGCATAGTTGTGTGTATTAATTATCAGTTTGATGGAATATCAAAAATATTTCATGCATAAGCACTTTGAATATGCGTTATCTAAAGAAGAATATACTTACTGCTTATGAAATAACTTGAATACGCATTTTAACTATTTTTATAGTTCAATCATCTTTTCCATTACCATTATCAGGGGTAAAAAGTACCTTGAGAAATCCAAGTTTGATAAAAACTGAAACTGGATTAGTTATTACATCCAATTTAGTACAAGTTTTACGTCTCGGCAATCAAAGTTGCTCGGCCGTGATTGGCTCAATGTTATATCATGTCATGTCTTGGATTATCTGCGAAGAATCCTCGGAAGCCTGCTTATAATGCATAACACGCCTGTAAAATGTTTAATTAAATGCAAATCAAATGATGTGATTGAGAGAGAGGTTAGCCAAACTCTTACAAAACATTGATGTCTACCTTTATCATCATCATTATATTGTTTGTGTACAACTACTACAGAAAATATAAACCTGTCTTTTATTATTAAAATTTATCCAAACTAATGAATGGATCTTATGGCGAGTCCAGACTCCAGACAACCCATTTACTATTTCCACGTAAATATTGACGTGGCTTGAGTAGACACAGGTCTTTTGTAACTAGGTACATACGCGAGGATAAGTGTGCAGTTATAAAATATATTATAATTACGTTTCATAAAATTTCCCATTCTTTCATTATTCATTATACATACAACATAAACAACTGGAAATTCAAGTTTACAAAATGTGATATGATGCTATTTTTGAATAATTAATTGATCTAAAGTAATCACCGACTTATATAGTCTTGATGTCAATCGTAAATGAATAGAATCGCCCTCAATCTTAGCCTGTTTTTCTGTGCAGGTTTATCTATCATGAATCTGGCTTTTATGCAAATAGTAGTGTACATGACTATTAAATGCACTGTTCAACAAGCGGTTGCGGCGGCCCAGGACATTCTATATAATGACCAATGGTTGCATTTAATTAAAAACGTGTGCAAATAATATAAAATAAAATGAAAAAAACCAAGAAGTAAAAGTTACAAAAATCTTTAATACATACTTACATGTTCCCTTTGTATCAACATGCGTGCAAGGCGTTCTCTGGTTCATATGCAACCTATTTATTTAAGCAACGTGCTACACGTATCGAAAATTAACACATGTATTTGAAATAAACAATTACAAAAGATAAGCATGTATATTTTTATCTATGGATAAGTGCAAGTATCTTATCAAATAAGTGTTGACTACCTTAATCAATCAAGATTTCATTAGGTTCAAGAAATTTCATGGAGATATAAACGTAATATTTTGGAATACTTTTTGCATGGTGAACAATGCTTATTAACCCTTTAGTTTCGGAGTCGGCAACCGAGGTGTTTCTTTCTTCATGTCTCCAGTCACCCTGGAGATGTGATATTTTGAATTAAAGATCACGCGCATCTGAAACAATATTTTTAAAATGTGCGCCACAGTAATTACTAAATAGACATCATAGATTAATTGGTATAGAGCACATTTTTAAAATATTGTTTCAGATGCGCGTGATGTTTAATTCAAAAAATCGTATTTCCAGGGTAACTGAGACATGAAATGAGCCTTTAAATCAGCACTGGAGGTTGAGTGATTCATTAATACATTTTTTACTTCAATTCAATTCATGTGCTAACCGAACCGACAAATTATGAAAGACTGATCATCAGTCACTGATGTAATAAAAAACTATGCGTGAAATTAAAGTTTCATTCATCATAATAATTATGATTCCCATCATGAGCTAGAATTTGTCGCCTAGTCTGTTTTGAACCCCACCGGGGTATGCATTAGATAAGTAAGCGGAAAAGTCTAACCTGATTAGTTGATTTTAATTTCTTGCATTTGGTTCAGTTTAGATTATTCTACGGTCACGGTACTCCTTCATTCAGGGTAAAAACGCTTTGAATCACGCTGATTCTATCTAGTGTTACCTTGTAAAAACTGATTTTATTAACATACTTATACATTTAAAATAATAGCCTCTAAGTATTTTAATAAAACGATGAAATTTTGTGTTCGGATAAAAGATTGACTGGTTTGTGATAGATTCATTTTTTCGAGGGAAATCCGAAGAAATTCACATGTGAAAATAACAGGATTTTCGGGATAACTTATTGGAAATTGCATGTTTTAAAATAAAATATTTGCTGCAAGCATATTTATTTAATTTTTCATGTTAAAATTTACTGAAATTTATGAATCAAAAAATGTGTACAATCTATATATTTTGTTTCAAGTTTGTATATGTATTTAATATATGATTTGATTCTGTTATGCTCATCACACTGCGACAGCAGACAAGGAAAAATTGCAGGAATTTTATCGAAAGAGCTAAAATTTCCCTGTTTCACTGGAGAAATATTTGCCTTCATTTTGACGAACTTTCTTTTCCTTGATTAGCTTATCCAAGTGATGCACCACATTCAATTCAGCTGCTGCGAGTAAATTTGATGGAGTATCTTTGTATACAGTCTTCACAATTTCTTCCGGCGTTACTGGCTGTTCACTTTGTTTTATTGCGTCTAAAATTTGACTTTCTCTTTGCCGTCGATGGTGAAGATAATATTTTATTTTCTCTTGTGGATTTTCTACAACCGGACCATGTCCTGGATAAATGATTTGTGGATTCTCATTTAGTATTTTCTCCAAGGACAGCATGTAATCGTGAAGGTCTTCAAAGATTGTTGTCCCTTCACCCAGTATACAGTCACCGCTAAATACCGCATTTTCCTCTTTCAAATGCAACGCTGCATGATCTGATGTATGACCTGGCGTAAATAGCACTCGAAGGGTGGCACCATCAATACTGAACTGCTCATTGTCTTCTAACTGCTTCAAAATGTACCCTTCAGGCAAGTCTCGTTCCGGGTGCCCTTTTCTTCTGAATTTGTGCACAGGAGGAAGCGACTCAAGTCTTGAAAATACCGTTTTCTGAAGTTCGCTTAGTGCTCCAATGTGGTCTTGATGCCAATGCGTGATTAAAATGCGTTCTACGTTCACGTTTTGTTCAGTGAGGAAAGTTTTCAAATTCTCAATATATTCTGGGAATCCATCTTGCCCTGCGTCTATAAGTATCCTATTTGTTCCAGTTCCTATCAGGTAAACATTTGTACCCTGAAGTGTCATAGGGCCAGGGTTGCATCCCAATACTCTCCAAACCCTTGTCGTTAGCTGAGTAAGTTTTGGTATCACATTCATAATTGGAAGCAATCCCCTCTTAATACTAGTTTTACTTTACATCCCAATATTCCAAATCCCAATTGCAAGTAGTATTATCCCTTTCCCTTGTGGTAGTTTCAAAGTAGTATTTGGTGTTGTCGTCCTTTCCCTTGCCTTGCACGGTGCAAGTTGCACCCTAAGTAGATTGTATATAAGCTAAAATATCAATATAGAGCAAATTCATATGTTTATCTTCAGCAAGTTTAATTTAGAGAAAGTTTAAGAAAATACAGGTAATACCACGTATGACGTACGTATCAAGCCAGCGGAACCAAAATTTCTAACACGGTTGATCCGTCGTAAATATACACATAAGTCACATTAGAAGTTCTAATTTGGAACTATAAAAGTTCTAAAATGTACTAAATTGAATGCACGCAACATAATGTTGCCAACATTGGTTTGACAACTTGAATCACGGAGCTTTACCTAACATGCATCTCTTTCCATATCACACTGTTTTACAAAACACCAAACTAGAACATACAGCCACCATAACTGGGTAACCGAGAGGTGAGAAAGAGTACACATATGTACATGTGGGTGGAACGTGGCAAAACATATGATACTGTTATCATTCACATGATTCACATGTTCATCAATTCTTCCCGATATCAGCAATAAGTGCATAGAAGTTAGCTGGAATAAAAATTAATTCTGTTGCATGCAAACTTACGTCAAAGTTACATGGTTTAATCTATAAGGCCAAGATTGCAGTCTTTACCGTGTGTTGAATCTGAATCTGAATAACTTCCTTTCACACGCACACATAAATACACACACACACACCTTAAATTAATTGCTCATATTTTGTTACAATGTTCACCGACCACCATATATGAGATTCATTTTGGTTCACAAACAAAACCCAGGTAGATTTATCAGCTAGCTCTGCACTGCTGGATGATTTTTTAAGACAATTTCCTCCTTCCAATTTTCCTGCGTCATACTAGTTCCCTGTTCCAGATTCCCATAATAACCATCTGTCCAATTTTAACTTTTGTACCAGCTTGTACTATTTGGTGTGATACGAGAAGCAGAGGTAACTATTCCTAATAATTATTATCAATAATAATATTATATATTACGTAATATTTTACGTGTGCATGAAAAATTAAAAATATAATACAAAACAGCATTTCTACTTCTGGTTTTTCTAGATCATGGCGACTCCCTACTTACGTTTGATGGCTAAATTTGACCGCTTTGTACCTCAGAAATTTGTGCCTTTATGGCAGCATCCGGCAGGTAAATTTAAAACCAATATCATCCTCGATTACCACTGCTTATCAATATTCTGAACGATGACGATTGAATACTATTTCTTTTTACTCCACCAGGGCCCAAAACTGTTTTCTTTTGGGCACCAGCATTTAAATGGGGACTCGTTATAGCAGGAATTGGTGATCTGAGCAGACCAGCCGACAAAATTAGTGTACCTCAACAAGCTAGTTTAGCAGCAACTGGAACCATTTGGTCCCGTTACTCACTAGTCATTATTCCAAAAAATTGGTCGCTGTTTAGTGTAAATGTTTTTGTCGCCATTACTGGAACCTATCAAATGGTGAGAGGAATTCGTCACCAGCAATCATTAAAGGAGAAAGCTTAAACGGCAGTGGAAATAATTTGTGTATATATAGCAGTATAAGTTATAATAGAAGTATGAGTAGATATTTGAAGTGTTTTGAAATTAGAAACGACAATTTCTCCTTAGATGTAGACTAATAAACTGTATTACACGTAAAATATTTTTTGTGAGTGTAGATTTTCGTCGACCCATGACGGTTGTGGCTCTAGCTTTAATGTTAAAAATTAAAATATGACAAGTCGACAATTAACTAGAGTTTCGCGTAATTATCGTGTTAAATAGAGATGCTGTTATAAATTTATTTAAATTTACCCTGCCTACGTCAGTATCTGGCATCGTTCAGCAAACGGTATGCATGAAATAATTCTTTACATCGTTTAAATTCATTTCAATTTGATGTTTTTATTAAAATTATCTGTACTTTTTATCACAATGTGTGCTATTAAATATTAAATAAAATCGTATTTGCAAATAACTGCAACCGTCACATGAAGAAAAATGTACAAAAGATTAAAAAACTTGCTTGCAACTCATCTTACAGTATACAATACACTCATATAGTATTATATAATTGCTTTTTATATAAAATACATACATAGCACTAATACTGCATAGTCTTAATATTGCGTTTTTAACGTTTCACTTATTTGCTTTTACTTCTACTCCTATGTTTTGGATTAGTAGATTTAGAATACTTTGTGTCCGTAATTAATCGTCTTGTGGGAGCAGGGCGGCTTTCCTGATTTCGCCATGAACTATGCTGTCGAGAATTTTCTGACTTAACACTTCCATAATTCCTGCTACCCCGAGTATTATTTGAGTCGTCCCCTCGTTTGTGACGATGTCGGTCATTTGAAGGGCTATAATCTCGAGTTTTGCTGTGTTTGTTACTGTTATTTTGTCTCTCAGAACTCCTCCTTTTATTATTAGCGTGCCTTTCACTATCGTGCTCCAGTTTATTGACTTGTTTTTCACTAATCCTTTGACGTTTAGGTTCTGGTTCGTGAGGTGATGAAGATAAACCCTTGTACTCATTCCCATTTGGCTCTTGCATTCCATGTAGACAACTTATGTTAATAAGTGGGGGTGGATGTGGTCGATCTTTAAGATTGTTCTGTTTGATATCTGATGTTTCTTCAAGCCGTTTCTTCCGTAGATTAGGGTTTGGCTCTTTGGCTTCTGTATGACTACACTTGGTATTTTCCGGGCTTTCTTCAGTATCTGCAATGATCTTAAAAACAAAATTTCAATAATTACTATACTACGTACTACTATTACTACTGTACACTGTACTTGAAATAAATTTGCACCTAATATTTACTGTGTGAAATAATAAATAGTGATAAATATTGTAATTACTAATTACCGATTGCACAACGTCGCTTGTGGTCTTTGGAAAATCTACTGCTTCTTCTCTTTGAAAGCTGCCCTGTTCACGAAAAAAGTACAATGACATGTTTCCAAATTTGATTCGCTTTCTCATACCAGGGGAATCAGGGTATGCCCTTTTAAGGCAATTCTTAATTTCGTTTATCGTGACTTGTGCTTCAGATTCTTGTAACGCTTCCTGACACTTTACTATAATCTCCTCTGTTTCTCCTTTAGAGAGGTTGGATTTCGACGTGGTTAGTTGTTTGAGTCTATTAAGTAAATAGATAATTAAACACACGTTTTTACAAAATTTAAACCACAAAATGAAAATTACCACATAAAACTTATGAGTATCTTAAAGAAAAACACATACTTTCCCGTCAGGTTCTTGATAATGAAGTTTTTCTTATCAATTTCATTCTTGGCGGTTAGATACAATGATGAAATATTACTTGCATATGTGCGATTCTCCTTTTGTAACTTCTTAACTGTACATTTTAAGGTAAGATGTTCCTTCAATAAATTTTGATATTCGACCTGTTGTGTAACATCCTGTGTAATGTTAATTCAAAATAATAAAATGTCATCGTGTGCACGCAATAATAAAGCA
The DNA here is from genome assembly GCA_027744095.1 of Zhuqinia jingwanae. Taxonomy (NCBI): domain Eukaryota; kingdom Metazoa; phylum Arthropoda; class Collembola; order Entomobryomorpha; family Paronellidae; genus Zhuqinia; species Zhuqinia jingwanae. The sequence goes on along the minus strand of JAHZNC010003451.1, from coordinate 3,023 downwards.
CGGTAATTCCATTCGTTTTCGATTTATGTAACTGAAAACCAGAATATTCCTCCCTCACTTACATCCATCCGGGGTCTTTTCGCGGATTCAAGAAAAATGTCCGACTCCAGATCGCCATAAATATCTTCATCAACGTCAACACCGCCTTCATCATTTTCCATTGTTGTTCACTGCCTTACGAGTAACAAAAAAGGCTTTCAAAAACTGTAATTTCAATGCCAGTTATCAGTAATGTCCCAGGACTCATGAATAAACATTCCGCCAGTTATAATTTAATAAATTTTCTCAAAGAAATAAATTTACACATTGACTTTCAAAAATCGGAAAATTGAACCAGGATTCACCAATCCGTGACACGCACGGTTAGCCAACAATTATAAGAGCGTCATCACGATTAAAATTTACCAATGTTTTACGGAGCACTATACTGCAGTGACAAATTTTAATTGATGACAAAAAAGAACGCAGTAAAAAACTCCGGATGGTAGTGATGTTATGTCTTGATCGTCTGATGTTATGGGTCTTATTATGTTGTTTTCCTTTGTACTAAGATATATTATCATTTTGATTGCCGCTACACCTCTGGGGTACAGAGAAACACTGATTCAGTACAAAAACTGCCTTCATGCAAAAAACTCCCTGAAAAATGTAAAGTGAAAGTGTAAAATCTTGTCACTTCCTTTGTGCTTGAAGGTTGAATGGATGCAAAAGAAATGACAACTGAGAACATCTCTCACCAACTTTGTTAAATGCATTTGTAAATATGTGAAATATGAATATACGGAAAGAACATTTGACGAGAAGGTTTTTTTTGGTATCTGAATTTTAAACTTAATAAAAATATCGATAAATATAAATATTAATGAATAGCGTTTTATTTAGTAAGCTTTAATGAAAATTATTTGTTTTCATTCAATCACACGATTCTTCACTAAGACCATCAAAGCGACTGGTGCCAACTCCGATTCTAAGCTCATCTATTAGGACAAAGGCAGCGTTAGGGGCGACATGACCTTCTATCAGTACCTGTAATATTATGTACAACATTTAAATACTCGCAAAGTTTATGACAAATTAGAATAAAACATGATTTATTAGTTGTAGTTATTATGATCTAACAAGTACTAACTTCGTGGACACACCCGAGGTAGATAACCCTAGTGCAGTATGAATCTCCGACCTGACTCAATTCAGTGGAAACCATTTCATGTGTTTTGTGATTAATTCCACTAACTGTAAGTCTAGACCTTGTTGACCAGCCCAAGTGGTATTTTATTATTACTACTACATCCGTCATCCCACTGGACTTTCTTTGAACCTGACTAGCAATAATTGTTCCGACTCGGGTGGCGGGACGAAGGAACCATATCCCGGTAGCTTGTAAAGAAGGCCTCCAGGTCAAAGGACATTTGGCGTAATATTCAAAACCTTGTATTTGGAAGTGATAGGATTCGTGTTCTAAGTCGTAGACTACTCCTTTGTTACGCGAATTTCTTCTGTTATTGTAAGGCACGGACACAACGTCCATTGTGAAGTAGGCTATAAATAGGGAGACCAATATCACAGAACATATTATTGCTGAAATTGCTCCGTCACCTCGATTGGACACCATGTGGGCAAGTTCCACGGAATAATGATACGCATATACAACTTGTATCATTGAAGAAGAACATGGATAATTTCATTCACACAGTTCCTCCTCCTGTTTAACAAAAAAAAATACCACAATTAGTATACAAATTACGCAATTTTATTTCATGTTAATTGAAATAAACATTTATACATTTTAAATCCTTCAAAATATATATCTGCGTACTCCACAAATTATTGACGCTTTCCTTCACCTCCCTCTGGATACTAAATAGGCGAACAGTGCAAAGCTTTCTCTTGCTCAACCAACTGTACTAGTACTCTCTGCACAGTGAACAGGACGGTCAGCAAATAAGGCGAACTAATGATAATTACTTGGCTCATCCAAAACTTGTCCTTTTCTGTACGCTTTTCCACGTCTGTCAGAATGGGTCAATAAAAGTAAGAAAGAAAACGAAAAGTGCCTACATGGTGGAAAAAATTGGATGTAGTAACCAAGGAAACAAGAGGTAAGGAGAAGTTTGATAACGAAATGACAAAAATCATACACTGCAGTTATTCCTTTAGTTCTATGTATATTTATTTATTACAAAGTGTAATAAACAATATAATAGCGTTATGTAGGTCTCATAAAAATTGAACAAAAACGTGCTTTCCGGATAACACACTTAATGCATATGTATTATGGATATTGATATTAATATATGGCCAATATAAGAGCACAGGCAGCACCAACAAAGTAGTTCACAACACAACAATACAACACATACCTTTACAAATGTATTGGTTGATGTGATTGTAAGTTAGTTGGTAAAAAAAATGGCAAAAGAAATTCTCTACAAGGGTAAATGAATCTTATGCTATAACGCCACCATGTGAATAAATACCGACCGTCCAATATTATGTTTAGCAGCAGAACCAACCAATATGCATTGAGTGGACTCAGTGGAGTATGGGAAAGAAAGGAAGAAGAAAAAAAGAGTGAAAAGTAGAATGAAATATTCATGAATTACACATACAACTCCACCACACACACACACACACACACATGCATTAAAAGCATTGGGCTGGATTTCTGTGTGGAGTGGAATAAAAATAACAACAGCAGCACTACATATCAGGTATAAAAGTTGTAATCAGGCAGCAGTAGCGAAAGTGCCGTTATAGTATGTATGTGTAGGTATTTTTGTTATTCTCAACAACGGCAACAAATTATTATAAAGCTTGGCTTCGCTCGACTTAAGTACAGTAGAAAAGTAATCAAATGAATGGGTGACGACGAACATAACGACCGACGACGGGACGGTATCATATCACGCGAAAAAATTCTCATGTAAGCACAAAAGTTATATATTGGCATATATTTTTTTGCTTTCTTTGAAGTTATTTACGTAAAACGCTAGTCGTTAAAAATAAATTATAATGAAGGAAAA
>JAHZNC010003450.1:0-14651 GCA_027744095.1 Zhuqinia jingwanae | reverse complement strand
AGCACGTTCAATATCAGCTTACTATGAGGCATCGAAAGAGTACAGAGCCAATCCCGTACTGTATTCCACATTATCCGTGGCACGAGGATGTGTTGCTCCTGTGAATTTGGTTAGTTTTTATAAGCATATTGTATTAAAAAAATAATGTTTCAAGAAAAAAACAGTCTTAGTTTTATGTTTCCCTAAAGGATATAGCAAAATCAAATCAGTATTAATGTTCCTAGTTCCTACCTAACTGCCTGCCATTATTGAATGATTTATAGACTGAGGTTATCCTTAACAAGAGAAAATTCTACTCGTTTTTGAGCTGCGGATGGGGATTACTCTCTGATATTGATATTGAAAGTGAAGTCTTACGATATATTGGAGAAATTCGATTCTTTATCTGGTCTTTCATTCGACTATTTCAATTACGCCGTTACAAGGCTGAGCTGTCATACGTGCCACACGATGCCAAGGGATCGATTAGCAGTCGAGTGATAGTTAATGATGACTTCGTTAGTGTGTATTCAGCGTGTCAGTCTCATATTGGATCGGATATGCTCTGGACACCTGATGCTGGACAGTGTGACTCCACAATTCATTTGACTTATCTCCCGAGCAGTACTGGACGACTGGCAGCTGCAAAGTTTCTCGCTGAACTTATCAGAGGTAAAAAATGCTGTACAATTTGTACAATTTATGTTATAATATTTGCACTGGATGACGTTGGAATGGGTAGGTGTCCAAAGTTTGGTATTGCTATTAAATCGTATTGATTATATTGCGCAGACCAAGGGCGTCACACTACCGTGGAACCTGTAAAATATGTCAAAGTCAAAGAGTTCACCATTCGCTGCGAAGGGGGTATTGCTGGATGTATAACGGTGGATGGCGAGGAAGTTAAAGGAGAAGAAATAACCGTAAAGATGAGTGATACACCTCTCTTTGTATTTGCAATGGGTTGATGTGCAACATTATCTATTGCACCTACTAATTAACTAATCGCACGACATGCCTTGAAATATATACGCATACCCAATGAAAAAGTTTGTTGGTAGATTTATAGAGAAACTTGTTGATTGTAAATATTTTCATTATAACTGGCAGCTAACTAAACTTTATACAATTATGTGAAAATGAAACACTGTGAACATATATACTGTAAATTCCATATCAATGTATCAAAAGCTCAAATTTTTGGATTAAAGTCACAATCTATATATTAAGAGTAATTGCACAAAATGCACTTTTTTCGTTCATTTTCCATTTTATGCGATAAATACAAGTTACATACATAGGTAATCACAAATAAGGGCCTGCAATACACCATATTTATCCAATCTGGTTGAAGATGGCATGGGAACTCTTACTCGTCGTCCCATTTCGCTCAATTCAGGTCTCACGACAAAAATATATTTCCAATAAACGTAGCGAAGCAAATATTAATATATTAATACATATACAACATAGGTATGTTCTTAATTTATAGCACTGCGACTGTCACATTTGGCAATACACACAATCATACAAAAGCGTTTTTTAGATAGGAATTGAATTGAAATCCATTTTGTAGTAGGCATCATAGAATACTCCGAAAATATGATTAAGGAGCAATTTGAGGAAATTCTAAAGGATGCCAAAATTTTATGCGAGTTAGAACCATTTGTGAAGAAATGGTCAATCGATGAAATGTTGCCTCATTTTTTGGAGGAATTCAATCCACTAAACGAAACTAACAAGTTAACTTTAACGGAGATTTTACGCAACGTAAAACCAAAGTCTTCTTTAAACCCCGATGATGATGGTAGCAATGCACATGAGGACCTCTTTCGTTCCTTGAAAGGTGAAGACATCCATAAAACTAAATGTACAGCTTTGGACCATGTATTTTCCCTGTGCTTTACATTCTGTATAAAAAAATTGAATACTCTTGAGAGAATATAGCTTCACCTGTAAATCCTCAGATTGATTCAAACTCCCTTTTATCTTGTCAAATAGGAATAATGATGGCTCCGAAAGGCAATGACGATGATCCCAGTCATTCTAGCACGTTTAGAAATGCTGTTGACAATTTATTACTTGAGGAGGATCAATATGACCATGAGCTAGAAAAAACTTTGAAGGCTTTACAAGAAATAGAATATGTACAAGATGCTGTTACACAGACGGATATTCAAGAGTTTGTACGTGGACTTGGTGGGAAGCCGGATGGTTTGGACCTTAAAAGAACTAATATTCGAGAATGGAAAAACATCTTTCTTGAGCATTGGTTCGATCTGAATCATCGTGATATGACAAGCGTAACCAAAAATACTTTTTTATTATATTATACACCTATGCTCAAAAGACGATTGTGTCACATTCGTGTATGCTCATATTATGCAACGAAAAATAAAATAAAGCCCTTATATATATATTCCACATTGACATTCAAACTTGTTAAAATAACTGCAAAATGTCCACACTAATCTCTATCTCTACGATGAGTTTTTTGTTCATATAATGTTGCAAAATCAGTGCAAATATTGACATGTGGCATTGGTTTGGATATATGTTGTATGTAGTATAGTGTATAGTATTGTGTAGGTATATGAACCTATAAATAAACGCGTATTTTTATACTATATTCATTTTTGGGTAGAGTTCCAAGGCAAGCCCAAACATGATAAAACAGAAGAAAGCAACTCATCTTCCTAATATTATCAGCAAAAAATCTGCCATTAAAAAGGATCACCGCAAAGATATGCTAAGCTCGGTAAAAAGCGCTGACCGTTATTCTGTGTGCCCAAGCACATCCTCGAGGGCAAATCTGGACAATCATTTTATGACGAGAAAAGAGCGTAAAAATATGGCAACCTCATACAACAAGAAGAATGCGGCTCAAGGAGAAGAAAGCAGAAAATACGGTTTGAGTCCAACTTATCAGCCACGCTTATTTGCTGAATATGACGAAGGTGGAGGGAAAAAAAGTTTATTGACTTTGCGAAACGAACATGGTCCTCATGAAACTTCATTGGCTCATATTATGGAAGGGAAAATAGCTTAACTCAGCTTTGATAGGAGCAGCTTCACTACTACCTCAACAGGATAAAAAATCCCTGACAAACGATTTCAAAGCTTATAAAAAACTTAACTTTTATGAGGAGCAAGCAAAACAAACGAAAGGAATCGTTCGAAAAAACATTCTAAATGAAGTACAGTTTAAAGCTGAAGAGGAGAAGAAGAAAAGCGCTTGTCTAATTCAGAAATTGAAGGACAAAAGAGGGAAAATGTCTGTTCGTCCTTCAAGTGCAGTTCCAAACTACATCCCGACTTGCACTGTTACGAGAGGCGTTTATAAACCCAAGTCTGCACAAGGGGAAAAGGTCAATTTAAGCAAGTAAAGTAACCGGAAAACACACTATATACATGCATACAAGTATTTGATGTACATATTACATATTAGCTAGAGATGCATGAAGCTGGAAATAAATTGGCAAGTTGAACAAATTGTATAAATTATATCGTACGCGATTTGTTGAGTTGTTATTGTGTTAAATTGTTCACAATTAATATAAGTTTAGTTGAAGCGTGTTTAGTCTTTTATTATTTAGACTCATAGCCAGAACTAATTAGTTTAATATCGGTTATTTGGACGCACAGTTGATCGTTGCATGTTTGTGGACTTCATCAAAGGCGACATTGGAGTTGCGTCCTCACCAAACTCTACTCTACTGCCATCACTGCAGCAAGCATGTCTAAAAATTCCTAAAGTGTTCCCATTAATCCATAACTTTTGTGATGTGTATTCATAAGATAATAATTATATTTGACTTCTTTTTTTAAAAATAAAAATGTGTAGTAATCAATTGCAGTTAATATGTGAGAGCATTAATATAGGTATACGGTTGATGTATATTTAATATTTGCTTAAGTACCTCTTAAAGTTGCATCAGATCCTGACTTTCTTCTGAAAGCCTTCAATGTTTTCCGATTGAATATAAATACAATGAAAGAGATAATTCCCTGAGCATATGTGAATCCATCAAGTATAATCCAGAATGTTTCAGAGCTTGCTTCTTCTTGTGAACGTTTATCTAGTAACAGGGGTCTAGCAAACTTCAAAAGACCCATAATCCAGTAAGATAAAGTGAAGTAAAACATGTTTGACAGTAAGGAAACCCTAACCCAGAAGAATAGCCAGAATGTTAACATGTCATGAAGACAATGATAATGTAATGATACATACTAAAAGTAGAAACGACAGGATACATTATTGCTAACAAACCATTTTATCTCTTTGCTTTCAATCGCTTACCTTGGAGCATCTTCCACATCTATGGATGCACTAAGCCTGCCAAAAATGTGATTTACGCTCAGTAAAATTATAATTAATGTTGCACTAGCCAATCCAAAAAGAAGGTAGTCGGAAACAAGCCAGGCTGGGGCAAAACAAGACTTTCCCCCGTAGTATGCCATTATTGATGGCATTTTATATTCTGTCGGAGTTGATCTATTTCCCAAAAGAATTTGCCAGAACTTATATTGTATTTCTTATGTAACTTTTTTTTACATAAAAAGTTAAGTGCGACATGCAAAGTAACTTACTCCAAGTTTACAATGACTCCATAAGTTGTCACTCCAATAGGTAGAGCGAGTAAAAATATATAATATATAACAAGCCTAAATTTGGATTCCTTGATTTCTTCTCCATAAGATGCAAAGCTATCTGATTTTCTGTTACAACGTCACAAAGATATACAAGTATATAGTATCATTATCATTCAAATGATATTTAACACATGTTTTTAGCAGTTTATAACACCTTAACATCCAGTAGACATCAAACGCAATCATGATATAAGTGGAATATGTCATTATCTCCGCAAACTGGAGGATAACACCTGAAATTACAATTCATATGTGTATCACAATAACAATAATAATTACGCAACAATATTATACCTATGTATTTAATATATATATATAAAATAAATTATATGTCTATGTCTATCAATTATTCATGATATAAAGTAGTGAATCTGTATTTACTTAAAACGTAGCAGAACGTGTTGTCGTGTGGCTTTGACTCAAGAAGAAAAGCTGGAATAGAAAACGCTGAGAATACGCCTAGCGCCAAAAAGTAGCCAAATTCCACCCAGCCAGACACATTCAAAAATTTACGCAACGAAAGATAGATTATGACATTGAGCACGCTAAAAAGAAGTGACAATCCGGACAGAGCTGCAAACAGTTGGTTTATCCACTCTTCACGATAGGGTTGACGATGACGATGGGATAAGTGATACTCATGGTTTACTGCTATGTCGGAACGTTCAAAGCAACCACCTTTAGTAACTGCTATGTCGAAAATTGTACGTTCACCTTGTCCCGAAAGTCTGCACAACATAGTTAAAAACGTCTTTATGTACATTATTTCACACTTTGCAACTATCTACATTAAAATTGTACTAAATTTTCAAAAAAAAACCTGTCAAAGCAGTATTCCGTGGGATAGTAAGATTTATTTTTAAACATCATATTGCCATTCGAGAGAAATATTGGAAATGGCTCTTTAACCGTATCAAATGTCTGTCCAATTTGAGATACTTCCGTAGGATACTTTACTCGAAAATTGATATTGCAGTATCCTGTGCTCGTATTTCTTGTTTCTATTCTAAATTTTTTGCATAATCTTGTTTTTTAAATATCACTATTTCCCAATATATTGAGGTTTTATGTTTTTAAATATGTTTTTTGTTTCATATATTTTGTGTTTATGAAATTCTTACCTTAATGAAAGTCCTGATTCATTTTGGCGGAATTTTTGAGGGACTGACCAACGCCCTTGATGAAACAAGCTATCGATTTCAAATTCTGAAGAGGGTTGTACTTGTTTGCATGTTTTTCCATCGTAGGTGTTTTGCTGTGAACAGCATGAGTAAACAAAACTTTCCTCTTCTGCAGTCACATAATTTCCAATACTTGCGCAGTATAGTGTTGCAAGTGATAGATATACCAAATGGATAATCCGATATTTAAAGCATAACTCCTGATGAAATACCATTTTAAAGGTTAAAATTGTGCGTGCCAAGATTTAAAAAATGTTATTTAAATTTAATGGTTGAGATTTGTTCCACGATGTAGCACGCATAAAATTGGGGAAAGAATTTGAGTAATGAATATAAAATAGTGCGTGCATCATTCAGCTTGATTAACTCATTTTTTAATTGTGACGCAGCCAAACTTCCTGGAATAACCAAATGTGTATTATTTACGTTGCGTCAACATCCGTCTGTTTGGTTAGTTTCTACGAGAGTCAGTGATACAACTTACTGTTAGTTTATATGCCGTGGATGAATTGATTAATCATAATTACTTGTTGTTGGAACATATACATATAGTTAAATATTGAATTTATTTGAGCGAGTGTATTATCAACATATATACATATAAGTAATAATAAGCCTAGTATAAAGCTACGCAGTGCAACATATCAATACATTTTTACTTACAACCTATATTTTAAACATCAAACTTATTTATTTAGTACAAAATTCAGAAGTCAGCAAAAATTTATCCAGCACATATAATAATATACATATATGTCCATTTATGTAGCATCAACAACTTCTTTCTTTGCTGCAGCTGAAGCTGAAGCAGGCCATTACGGCACCTTGTTAATAAGTCGGTGAACCACATCCTCGACACCCATGCCCACAACACAAACTATGACCATACAAGCACCCATGACAGATTTCCAGTCGGGAACTTCATGAAAAATGAGTACCTATATATATATACCAATTAAAAGTTACAAAAGAACAACAACCATATTATTCTTAAATACATAGTTCAAAGATTGTGTTTGTGAAATCAACTTTTTTTTAAAATTCGCTCACCTGTAAAACGTTATCCTAGAGCAATAGCCACTAGAATTTGGCCACTTAAACCGAACACTGCGACAAGAACGATGAGAGCCCATTGCGTTGGAGACTGGTCAGGTACGGCAGGATTGCCTCCAAAGCACAAGATGCATGTACTAATCACCAGTGACCAAAATGAAAATTGGAATACGAGGACAGAGAAGTGAACATCCTTGCATTTCCTCATCACAACTATGTTCATAGCTGTAAATAAGGTTCCAAATAGGGCTGCCACATATCCCAAGATATTATATATCTCTTTAACCTTGGGCTTGGTAAAAATAAATGGTGGTTTTGTAATGAAGACTACTCCAGTAACGAGGAAAAATACAATAAATGTACGGTAAAAGCCACAAGGCTCACGAAGCCAGATGTGTGACATGATCATCACAAAAACAGGCGAACTGTAAACATTAAATGATAGAATGGTATAATATTATAGAAAACAGATATGTCACATAAAAAATAAACTTTAAATCATTGCAACGTGCATCACGTTCTTTTACAAAGAATCTTCAACGAGCTGTTATCGTACATATAGACTATATATGATTTCTGTATTGTTACCTGAATATGATAGTCGCAGCATCCCCCAAAGGGAGCAGTCTGAAAGAATAGAAAAGAAGTACAAGCGTAGTTCCACCAACTAAGCCTTGGGCAAGAAGAAGCATTCTGGATCCTTGCGGTCCCAAGAGATTATGCCCCTTGTATAAAGCTATGGGAAGTGTTACTCCTATCTGTAAAGTATTCCATAAAAAATGATTGACACTAACTTAAAAATCACAATAATATTTTTAGGACGAAATTTAGCGATTTTATTGCATTCTTATGTTCCCCGTCACATTAAATTAATTGGCATTGGTATAATTTACATCGCAATTTGTTATCTTATAAAATGATATATTTATTCAAACCTGAAATAATGATCTAAAAATGAGAAGTTCCATAGGATCCACTTCCGTCAGATATTTGACTGTGCCTGAGCACAAAGTAAAGAACACTCCGGAAATGAAAGCGAGAAGAATTCCAAAGAAATTAGTTTTGGTGGGCACAATGGATTTCTTCCTATTTGCCAACAGCGGTGTTTTTGCATTTGCGTCAACACTTCTGGCTGAATTTATGAGTTGAGGGTAAATTGATGAATCTTGATACGGTTTGTCTACATTATTGCCCATTTTCAAAGAGGAGCCTATCGACGGGAACACTATTACATCTTTACAAGATTCGCCGGTTTTGTCACCACTTTCGGTTTCCATTTTACCAGACTCCTTCCCATAATGTATGTATTGAGGGATATATGGTTTGTCTACTGCGCTCATGATCTATGTAGTGGTATATAGTACCCACTTCAAAGCTGCTCTTAATTTACCAATTAAAGCGCAGTTAGGTAATTAATATTATATCCGTGTTTTCTACACTCAAAATTACGTTCATTCGCAATGAACTATTAACAGGAACTGAAAAGAAAGTGAATCTTCACTGGAGATTTTGAACGATTTACTTGGGGCTTTATTTTCACATTCAAAAATTAAAGCAATTTGACTTTTTGAACAAAGGCGAGTGTGACTTGTTCTGGAGTGAACGACTGACCGAAACTGTCATATATCTAAGGAGTGGTTTGAAGTACATCGGATAGCAGATACATGTAGCGTGTTAGGGATTATTCACTCCTTTAACCATATATTCTTTTGATACGTCCCAATTCAATTAATACCAATTGTCTTTTTCATTCGATTTTCACAACACGAAGATGATGTTGAGTCAGTCCTTGATAAATTAAGTTTAGTTAGTTTATCTTGTATGAAGATCAGTCTTGAGACAACTGTTACGAGCTTGTGACTGATAACTTGCCGCAGCTTCCTATTGTGGATCATTTGTCAAAGTGTAGTAAGCAGTAATCCAACTTTAAGTACTTCATTCATTTAGCATACATATGTATGTTCGTATCATTGCATTGAATCAATAACCAATAGGACCAACATTGAATATGAATATATTGTAGCCTAGAAAGGATTATAAAAGGTTTAAAAATGTAGACAATATTATTAGTGTATCGTTATCATGATGAATATCTTGGAAAATACACATACCTAGATAATATATATGCTCTTTACACTTTTTGAAACTTACAGTAGGTATAAATAAATATATACCTATGTGAGTGTTTGTTTCATCATCCTTATCGTAATTTAGAAAAAAAAATCCCAAATCATTTATTGTGAAACAGAAGCCTTTTGATCTTACTAGTTTTATTTAAATCTTTATTGAGAATCACACGAACGTGGCGTGTCTGCTTAGTTTAGACTGGTGAGTGTGAGAGGATGAACCATCGTGACACTGGAATGGGACTTTATATGGTGCTCAGGATGGGATAACTTGAAATGGACATATGTCAATTACACTACTAAATTTTAATGAGATAATATAAAATAAATATTTTTAATCAGACACACACAGCCAATGTAAGTGCTGGGCGATTGTTTTTGTTTGTTGTTTCATATTGAGAGGTTGTTGGATAGCCGAGAAAAATAAACTAATGTATGAGATTATTGGCTTATGAGTAATATGAAGTTGTAGAGTTAAAATTGTTGTTTCCTGACGACATGACCCAAAGTAATTAAACTTTCCACACAATAACTTTGCGCTGTTAATTAGATATCCGAAAACAACGGCTTAAAAGAGGAATAATGCGGCCAACTAGCTGCAGCTAACAATAATTAAGCAAGTAGCAAGCAAAAGGCATGTGACTAAAGTAGGCACCTTTTGTTTCCATTTTATCAATGAATGAAATATAAACATTTTGGAAATACAATTTTCTACTATATTTGTTTAGCATGTAAAATGTATTCAAAGTGAAAGTACGTGTAATTGCATCATTATTTATATGTGATGTGTACGTTTGTAACACAATCCGCCACATTTTTTTCAGTAAAATATTCCATAACACAAAGCGCACATGGCACAAAGACTTACGAGAAAATCCAAATGCGACACACTACACCACACTACTATTACTTCACACCTATTGTACATACTTACAACTCAGCCCAGAAAAAAACTTAAGAGGATTTCAAAGAGTCAAGAAGAAGGATTTAAAATGCATTGGGTGATGTAAGAAAAATTTGTAGTGAACTGGACGTTTTCCGATAATATTTAGTATTTCCAATATGCATACTTTTAGTTAGTCCAAAGTAAAAATATATATAACAGGCAATATTGGGCGTAGATATTTTGAAACGTAATTTACTACGCAGTAGTACTTCTAGAGTCTTTAAGAAATCTTTCTTTGCTGTCATACAAATTACCCCTTTAAAGCAAATTCTAAGAAAGCAAGAAGGCAGAATATATTTGAATGCATGGAAAAATCCTGAAATTGTAATTTGAAGGATTGACAAGCAGGGAAGCTTTTTTTATCAAGAAATTGGGCAAGTGAATGCACCTGTGTAAGTAGCTTTCACTATAATATTTACATAAATACAAGCCTATATTTCCCTATATATGAACCTATATCCTGCAATGTATTTTCCTCAACTTGAGTGCTTTAGTAACTTAATTGAAATTTTAATTTCAACCATTATTACAGTGGCAGGCACCTTATTCTGCGTTTAACAGGTGCCTTCAATGAACTGTGAACAAGTCGTAAAAGGCATCCCAAGCCACACGTGTACCACCAGAACCCGTGCGATTCTGAAATTTTATTCTGCGTTTAACAGGTGCCTTCAATGAACTGTGAACAAGTCGTAAAAGGCATCCCAAGCCACACGTGTGCCACCAGAACCCGTGCGATTCTGAAATTACAATAGAGATACATACATAGGCATATGTGTTAATATATTTAATATAAAAGATGACTATTGCGTTTTGCACTGATTACAAAATAATTTGATAAAAAATGATATATTTAGGTAGGTATGCTATGTGTGATTATCAGATTATTATCAAGCTAGTATAGTGGGAAAGAACATCAAAATATATTTACAATCTTAGTATCATCTGGGGTTTCTGCAGGGATCTTGTATAAAATCCTGGTGTCTTTATATGCCTGCATCTGTCTCCAGTTAATTAATTTCCTAATCATGGTATCCCATATATGCGCACGTCAGAATTAATATGATGACCAGTGTCCACAAAATGGATAGTTGAACTACCATTCCATCTGATGTTGTAGGTATCACTTTCCTTGTAATAATTTCATGCTTTGGGAGAAATTGTCGCTCCAGCTCCTCCTCCTGTTTCTCGATAGACTTTTCAATTTGTTCATCTTCCACTTCTACAATAAGGTCAATAGGAGCCAATGTACTATTAGTGACTCTGATTGTTTCATTGTCATTTTGACTGAAACCTGGTTCGTTAATGTCGATGCTGCCACCACTACCCTCCCACCCACCACTTTCCAATTCCTTTTCATATTTTTCCAACGTCACATTGATTTGCTGAGTGAACCAGTGGAAGGGCAGAATATGCTCCACCGTGGTTTTACTGTTGATGCACGGGTATCTGGGTCTATAGGAAACATGATTGGAATACAAAAGATGACAATTGCATGCCAGTTTAATCCTCAAGGCCCCAACATTTTTCATTTCAATGGGTATCAGCTCAGTCGGCTTATCGAAGCAGTTGAGGAGAACCTTAACATCAGAGTTGGAACTCCCAACAACAATGTACGTGTCCGAGGCTATTCTTCGAATCAATGGGAGAGCAATGGGGTCAACTGGGAAGCAAGAGAATTTGCATGTGTTGGTGATTAACTGGCGATTTTCTGTAAGGAGGGATGCTGTGCATGCATCATTCNGCAATGGGGTCAACTGGGAAGCAAGAGAATTTGCATGTGTTGGTGATTAACTGGCGATTTTCTGTAAGGAGGGATGCTGTGCATGCATCATTCTCAAATACTGTTGAAACCTCTGATGTTTTGCAAAGCTGATTAGGTTCACAGAGCGTATCCAACAGTAATCCGGTATTGGTCTCAATTAGCGTTAGCTTTGATGCCGAGAGCCTGAGTCGACAGAGTCTCGTAGGAATCCCTGACGTGTTAGAAAGCTTCTCCAGAAATGGTATCGCATTGATCTCCACCAGTCTGTGAGAAAACTCTGTTCGCTTTATAGGAGCAAGTATGCGTATGATGAAGGTGTAGTCATCAGAGAAAGTGCAGTCAGTTAAAGGCAGTTTATAATATTCTTCAATATCCTGTGCCAAATTTGTGTACACAAGCTGGTAGCCCATCCTTGCCCTTTCCAGACTTTTTGAGACATTTTTTAAAGCTTCTGTCAGCATATCAATACTAATAAAAGTTTCTGGAATCATTCCTGCCTGACAGATTCGAACTGCACTGGCAAGGCGTACACTTTCCATCACGTGATTCGTCAACAGAAGCCCGTGCACCGATGCATATGTATTCAGGGTAATGGCCCAGTCCACTTTTCCGTCTTGAGGCAAATCATTAAAATATGCCTTCTTAAAACTCTCAAGCATTTGGTAGTAGACGGCTTTGTCAACGACCCAGTTTCCATTGGGCTCACGAATTTGAACTTGTTGAGCGATTCTGCTGCACGCACGTAGGGCAATCCGGTAATTATCCAGCTGCGTTTTGGTCGTGTATGATCTGAAAAAGTGTGGCCCGATTTCATTGCAAATCACTTCAAATCCCGATCTTTTCTTTTGAGATTCCTTTTTCGATGCTGTGTGGTTCGCATAGTATGGCTTCCAAAAACCCATATCATCTCCCAGCTTTTTAATAACTTTGAATAAATGGTAAGCGATGGGGCATAATTTCCCCGCTTTGGATTTTGTACATGACTCAACGTCACCCCATATGAGGCGTAATGCAGACTCTGTGTGCCTGGGAATAGGAATTTTGTAAATTATAGGCATATACGTGTCATAGAAGATGGGATCTGCCAAATATTCCACTGTCTTCCCAGACACAAACTCATGATCAGGATGGCGATATAGATTGGCTCTTTCACTCTCCTCGGAAAATGACAAGTTCATAACAATCACAAGAAACAGACAAAGATTAAAATGTCTTCCAGACGGCATCCGATTGGGTTTCATTCTTCCTGGATTCAGCCATGCAAATTCCGATCAACGGAGGAAATCTGATGATGAGAAAAGCAGTGGTAGATTTATTGCGTTGTATGGATGGAGTACCTGTATTTGACAAGATCAATGCCTAGTCGAATATATATAGAAAATAGATATGATTATAGGCTCGACATCATTATCATTTGAAATGAATCATATATAAAATGCAACAGGGCATTTTGAGCTAACTAGAAATCAGCAGGTGAACAATGAACTTACCTAGCAATGATCCTTCATTAGAGATTCTCCACAGATCAAGTGGTTATCGTATATTCCTCTTAATAATATAATATTATTCTCTGATACTATATATATATATCAGGTTCCTGAGGTTCCGCATATATGTATGTATGCGTTAGTTTTCATAAATTCTAGTTTTAATTTTCAACAAAACCATTATTCTTAGATTTGCCTGTTTTAAATTGCTACACTCTACATAATATTATAATATTGTATAAAATTATAAATAACTATCGTCAAATTTTTCGTATGGTATTTAATAATGTATTTGTAAATAATATTAGTAGCTAACTCAAGAATCCCAGGTTTGCTAAAATATTCCAAAAAGTGTAATTTCGTCTAAAATATTCTAAAAGTATAGTCTAAAAAGTACAATAAAATTTTGTGAAAAAATAAAACTTCGTGATGATAAAAAATACCCTCCACCATCTAAATAGATGACGTGCATATATGTATGAGCTTTTAAGCCCTAATAATTATGGTGGGGATGATACAATATCGATTTGAATACATAACTCAACATAGCATCATACAGACAAAGGTTTTAAAACCATCATTCAAAATACAAACTTTCAAATAGGTACTTACATAACCACACAGCAATTTTTTATTATGTCGACGTATATATTCACGCGGACGTTTATTACACATTTTAATGTAGAGTATGCTGATACATACGTTGTAAGCATGTACATATATGCTTTGAGATATATATGGTTTTCATGAACAAAAACGACAAAATGTTTCTGTAGAATTGATTTTCTGCAAATATCACGCAATGATATGACACGAGGCTAACGATCGATGATGATCTCAATCGCATTCAACATTACGACCATCATCTCATCACACGTTAACTGGAAAATAATGTAATTTTTTTTATGGCGTCCCATAGCCCTAAACAAAATAGCGTCCCCATATCCCTAGCATCCGGATTATTCGAACATATTATATATTATGCATTATGTTTTCAGAGTAAAAATGAATAATAGCATGTATAAAACTACAACATATCAACTATCACTCATTTACGATGAGCAGTTTACGTGAGCACAAAGTGTAAAAGCAATAAAATAATTGTCCTCATCCTGAAACATGCAATGTAGATAAAAAGCGATGTAGGTATACTTTTCTCTACACGCCTACAGAAATGCCGATGAACAAAGACGAAATTGTCAAGGACAAACCACGTTTTATTACTTTCTTCATTTTGCTACTTTAATTACAAAAGTGAAATTTTCAATAATTCAAAAGTTAAATATATATACGTTTATATGTAATATGTTAATATATACAGGTATATGGAATATGATATGATATTATAATACAAATAATCTAAAACACATAAAAAATTTAAATTTACTAAAGTGGAAGAAATCTACATTGAACTCACAGGGAAATCATTACTAGTGAGCCTAGTAATGCTACTGGTGCTTCCCC
>JAHZNC010003449.1:0-12622 GCA_027744095.1 Zhuqinia jingwanae | reverse complement strand
CAAAAAAAAAATGACCCTTTCCGCTGTATTATTAGATATATGGTATATACGCATAAGAAAATACATGCTTAATGAACAAAGAACATGAAGGACTTACCCAAAATATAATGTTAAAAAATATGACGAAAGCTTTTGAGCATTTGGGTCCACAACATCCAGCCATTTTGACGGATTTTCAGGTAATCAAGCTTACACGAATTAAGATGGCGAAGCAATAATATATAATTATTTTAAGCGTTCATCAATTAACTCCACTTGTGCGCGTTCATAAGACTTATTATACCGATGTATTCACTTGGTTGCTGTGAAAAGGTTTTTAAAAAATTCTCGCTTGTTCTGATTTATCCTTGACGAGATGAGCGTAGATAAAGCAAAAAAATATTTATGGTAAAAGTCAAAGGGGTATTTCGGATGAATAACAAACAATTTATATTTTTTATCTTGGATAACTGGAGTTGTCTGAAGAAAAACAGTTGTTTTTCATGTTCCGTCAGAGCGAAGAAAACAAGGATTGTTCAATGAAGTGGGAAAAAGCTGTGTGTGGTGCGTCAAGTATGCCCGTCCTTTTTTCTTCAGGTTTTTGTGCAGAGACCAAAACGAATCCGATTTCCAAAACACTCGAAGAAAAAAAAATGTTTTCACTATTCCACACAAAAAATCCTCACAGTTATAACAACAAACACTCAAACACCTTGAACAGCGCTATCCCAAGACCATTCAACAACATTACACGAGTCCGGTATACACAGTAGAAAATATATGCTTTACTCTTCACTCCATCCACACAACAGCACACACACACACAGGGAATAAGCACCACCACCACTACTCCTTTTTCTTACCACGTCCGCTTCCACACAGCCCGAGCACTTGTGAAATTGAATATCTCAGTTTGCCTGTTAAAAACAGAATAGAAGTAAAAGCGAGAGTTTTAGTTTTGTTTGGACTAAATCGATTTGGGAGGCGTTTCTTGGTTCCGACGTCTATCATTATTACAATAGCCTCAACTCCACAAAGCAATCATCTTTGCATCTATTTCACGCTCTATATTAAGGTACCAAGCGAAAAAATTAATGTCGCGCTACACATAATACTAATGATTTTGCCGGTTTTATTGCAACCCATTATTACGAGATTCTATAGAGAAAACTTATGCATGCAATGAGTTCTGTTTAATAGAATTCGGGTGTAAGAGCGAGCAAAGTTATCTGCTAAAAAACAAATTTGAAAAACAAGTACACAAAACAGTCGCTTGGTAAATTTATCTGATCAGACAAAATATTTGATTTACGTTCATTAATGTGCCACATTATAAGCATCTGCTTATGAAATCGAGCAATAAAATGTCTGTACAAAAAACTAACGTTGTTGAACGTATACAATTCTACTTTTATTCTTCTTCTGTCATGTTTGTTGTCTTCTAGGATGATATGATGTATGTGTAAAAAATTCCTTTGGAATACAGTTTTGTAGCTTTTAAAATTGAAGAAATACGCAATGTGTAAGCCGGGAAAACCTTTCTAAACTTTTTACACGTTAAACCGTTTAATAATTCAGTTAGTGGGGCAGGATAGAATAACAAGCAATAAAGTAACATCTCCATCGTCACCACCACTACTACCACCACAACACCGTTTTATGTTACTTTTCTTTTTCTTTTTTTGCTAACTAAGACAGGTTCAATATACCCATATTTTCCAGTAATAAAATACAAGAGTACCTATCATGTAAACAGTCAAGTATGTGTGTAGTTGTTGTGTCCATTCATACAAGGGGTAATGTTTTTGTCTGTGTATTTTTTTTCCACACCAACGCTANGTAGTTGTTGTGTCCATTCATACAAGGGGTAATGTTTTTGTCTGTGTATTTTTTTTCCACACCAACGCTACCGATTATAACAGGAAAATGCTAAAATCAGATCTCATGTAAGGTGTAGATTTTAGCTAGTCAACCGCATTATTCACTTTCACGTGAGCCACAAGGAGGAGGCTTGAAACAAGACAGAAATAAAGTGTTATTACTGTTGAAAGTATGCTGATTACATTAAGAACACTACACACTACTCTCTGGAAAGAAACGCGTGAAACCCTCAATGTGCCTGGCGTCTTTTGTTTCATACTTCATACTAGACACGCAGACAACAGATAGGGTGTTATTTTGCTGTCGTTGAAGGAAGTTTTGTGTTTATCAAGTTTGGTATATGTGTGTTACGCTACGAGTACACTACAAACAAGCCAACAAAAACCAAGCCAATAATAACAATAATAAAAAAAATAAGAAAGGGAAGGGGTAAACATGAAACGAATGAAAGGGAAATAAGGGTTTATACTAGTACCGGTCCAATATTTAGACCGGAAATGGAAGAAAAAAACGAGTCACCTAATATCTGCCGGAGCAAAATATTATGTATTTCTTTGTTGTTTTACCAGACTTAACGCTACGCTATACCAACAAAACACCACGTAACTTAATCACATCATCATGAATGATGCATAATAGTATGTGCATGCACCTTTACCTATGCATGAGCTACTTTTTTATCCGAAACACCACAAGTTACACTATGCATGTAGGCTTGCATAATATTGTTCCCTTACTTGACAACTGATAGCCTAGTTCAATAATATGTATACGACATTTTACCATATACATAGTCAATAGTCAAGACTCAAGAGTCTTCATTTTGTGAACTAAACGTACGATGAAAATAAACTTTGTAGCTGGATAAAGTAGACAATTGTTGTTGAGTATGCGTTACATGCGTGAATATTTAATTGCTTATTATCCAAGTACCTATTGTAATAAGTCATCTATCTCATTGTTTCCTACTATTTACTACATGTGTTAAATATTTCATCATCATAGATCACGCAACATTTCTGGATTTCCTGATAAATTACGTTTTTAAGAGAAAAATAATTATCGGCAAACAATGCAAAACTGCTTGCAGTAAATTATTCCACCTTTTGCGGAATTTTAAAAACTAGTCTGAGTTTAATTATATTTGCTTACGTAAAAAAAGAATCGATATATAAGATTTGGGGGCACAGACGGTACGTGCACATTAAATGACGCATACGTACATTCACTTTTTGTGCAATTTGGATATGCATACTAATGCAACTGCTGGTGCTGATTTCATTTTCATCGCTTTCATCGCAAATGCACGTAATAGTATACTCTCTAAATTCAAGTGTATGTACATACCTAATAATGTAATTAAGAAGTGCACACGGCACACAATTCACATGCATAAAACAATAAAATATATTCATTTCCAGCCACAGCCACCATATTTTTACTGCTTGGGCCCCTAGCACTTTTGTTAAAAATGTACCGGACCGGTAAGCGTAAAAACAATATACGCTACATATACAACCGTACAATGAATATGAGTCAACGAGAAATTCCTTTTCCGCTTTTGAACAAAAGTTTTGCTGTCAGCAACGCTTATATACCATGACAAAAGAAACTAAACAACATTTCCTTCACCTGAACACTTGCACCAACATGTGTGTGTGTACGACATATTCGCCCAAAAAGTAAAGAACAAAACACGCATGAAATATAATATTCAACACTTTTATTTTTCCATTCTACGAAAATGTATTGTTTCTTGGTAAAAGTACACGTGAACTTGTCGTATGTACTGTGTGTAAATTACGAGTCCTGTGAATATGTACATGCGCCCCTTTATCTCATTTAAAGTTTTTTTTTTACTGAAAACAGTTCCAAGTTTCTTTCCATTTTATGTTTTTTGCTGCTGTTGCCATTTCTGCAGGGTGGTGGTTAATTGACTGTGATGCATTATAATATTAGAGCACTAAAAAAGACATACGAAAATTCGTCGGGACATTGCCACTAATGCTTTTATAACAGTAGCCGTTAAAAAATAGAGATAATGCAAGATGCTGTAAAAAATGTGTGTACAAAGTTCCGATTTCTTTATAATTTGAATTTGTTGAACGTTGTGTGTGCGAGAATGAGTTGGCAAAAGTAGCGTAATTGAGAAAAATTGGTTTTGACACTTCATCTACTAGACGACCTCAATTTTGTCGGCTTTAATGAGACTATCGTGTAAATGTAGGGAAAGTTAAGTCCGTTCCAAGTTTCTTTCCATTTTATGTTTTTTGCTGCTGTTGCCATTTCTGCAGGGTGGTGGTTAATTGACTGTGATGCATTATATTAGAGCACTAAAAAAAGACATACGAAAATTCGTCGGGACATTGCCACTAATGCTTTTATAACAGTTGCCGTTAAAAAAAATAGTAGAGATAATGCAAGATACTGTAAAAAATATGTGTACAAAGTTCCGATTTCTTTGTAATTTGAATTTGTTGAAAGTTGTGTGTGCGAGAATGAGTTGGCAAAAGTAGCGTAATTGAGAAAAATTGGTTTTGACACTTCATCTACCAGACGACCTCAATTTTGTCGGCTTTAATGAGACTATCGTGTAAATGTAGGGAAAGTTAAGCTGATGACATAATGATGACAGTGGCAATGATAGCGATGACATATATAATAAATAATAAACCATGAAGCCATTTTACAGCACTGTCATCTATGTTCTTCCTCTTTTTAATGCAGCCATTTTAACAGCTTTTGTAACCTCTGTTATATTTACACCTATTTCCTCTCCCCACTCTCTCTCTCTCTCTCTCTTGTCTCTCTTCACAGGAAAGGAAATTAGGAGTATGAATCTCTCTCCCACCCAATATATACACGAGCGTGTTTATGGCTTATTGTGATACGTTTAGAATTGTTATAGTTGAAAGAAGATATCCCAGCTGGAGAGCGATTTGAGATAATAATAACATCAGAGAAATGTTTGGGGTATATACCAAGTATTTATGTTATGATTTGAAGAATGAGCTAAAAATATCCAGAATAGGAAAGGGTGTGTCCTGATAACAGTTACTATTTTTGGAAATATTTTGGCATTGATGCATTGTATGCATGAGCGAACAATGGACGAGCTGCAAAAGTTTTTTTTAAAGCTGCTGCAGAAAAGAAAAGGTGAGGGTCATCATAACATTTTTAGCTCATCTTATACAATCTTTCATAATTGATGGTTCCGCAGTAATAATAGGTTCTACTCAATTTAACTTGTATGAATTTGCATGTACTTCTTATACGATGTTTGATGCGATCCAATAAAATATGAATATCATATAACATTACAAACAAAGTAAATTGCTATTTTCGGTCCATAATCTTTTTTGTGATGATATGATGCTTCTACTTCTCTCACCGCTCCTATACCCAAGGTTGCCTCCTAATTATATTTTAACTTCCGCCTCATAGTCACGAACGCAAAATTTCTGTGTTGATAGACAGTCCCAGTATACCTTTGAATATTTATATCTATAAAATCTATTTTTATCATCCTGCAGCAAGGTAACATGATATAACATGCATATAATATGGGTTCCAGTCCTACCCCAATATATGCTCATGTTTGAATCAACCAGTTGTAGTGTGGAAAACTACCGGAAATGACGGCATTTCTTCTCAATTACTGAACACAGGTAGGTATTTTTTTTATTATGGAAGTAGGTATACCAAATACTGAGCTGTACGTATTACTCGTATGACGCAGCAATTCAACCAAAAATTGGACCAAAAATAAAATAATTATACCTATTTTTGTGGTAATAATTGTGTAGGAGTGTGTACGGATATTTTCATTTGATGGAAAACAAAACTTATTTCCCGTCCTTACGATTTTTTTTCGTAACTGTAATAATAACATAATCACAGAGTAGCTCGTTTGTAACAACCACATTTCATACTCATTTCAAACACGATATAAAGTATGAAGAAGTGTATTGATTTCTTTGAGGGGCCATTATACATCTGTATATGCACTTAATACACCTAATATTACTCATATATACTCTGTCCCTGTCCTGTGTGCTATGTAGGTTGCATCTCACTCATCATAGGCTTCTTCTTCTAGAAAAGTGTAATTACACGACTGAGAAAGTAGCGAAAAAATAATTTAATTGAGCTCTAGCAATGCATGTATGTATAATGGAATAATATTATTCTACATGAAGAAAGAATCGAAGAAACTGTGAAGAAAAGAAGTAGTTTTTTTTTGTACGAAATCTTTTTCATTACTTCTTCTCTCCAGAGTATAAGTACTACGAGCATCACTCTAACACTCGTGTTCCTCTTCGTTGGTCTGTCATCTGCCAAGTGAAAAGCATTCATATCTGAAGAAGACGAAACTATATACTAGGTTGCGCTACTACTGTGTAAAACTCGTTTGCAGAGACAACATTCAAACTACTGGCTTAGTAAGTAATATTGCTTGACTTTTCAGCATACTATAGCATATATTGATATGTATAATTCTAATAATAACTCTACATACATATAAAGTACGCCGAAGACAGAGAATTGTCTACATTTTGTGTACGTGTAGACTTTTATAAGCTTGCTCCGTCTATTTACAAGAGACTACACAATTTGTAAACAGAGAAAGTTGAGTTTGGCAAGGGGATGGAGTTAAAAGGAAAAGCAAAACGAATTTTTTTTTGTTGATGGCTCTATGGTACATGGCATTACAGAAGTGCTCACAGTAGTATAACAAAAGTCCTGATGCATTCCGTGGAATGAAGATCAGAAGCAGTACTCCATTCTTGTGGAGTAGGAAGGAGACACTCATTTCTGGGAAACTTTGGGAACGGATGGAGAGAAGAGAGCAAGCAAGAATCGAAAGGAGAAAGTGCAGAGATGATGAAAATGGAGAGAGTATATATGCTGAGGTATTATTAGTACGATGTCTTATAATAATAAGTTTATACGTAGGTACATACATGCATATAAGTATGGAGTAGTGGAAGATATGTATATTAACGTGTGTGTGTGTGTGTCTGTGTGTCTACTACAACAGACACCGCATATTACGACCGATCACCAACAAAGCTCAGTAAGAAAGAGTTGCCTCCTCCACTTTTTGTACGCAACATAATAACTTACACTACTGTTCAACAGCAACTATTGTAATCCTATCGTAAAAACTTCTATTTCTCCTATATAATGTAATACAGAAATGTAGATTGTTGTCTTTTACCAAAAGGTACATCTATGTATGTACGTATATAAACGTACTACTACTCTGTGGGAAGTTAGAGCAAGCGGGAGAGTTGAGTGAACACGGAATAGAGAAAATCGGCGACGTGGTCTGCTCTGGAATCGCGAGGAACCCCCGCTATCGACCAGCTACGGCATAAGAGAGACAAAGTTCTCTCTCTCTCTCTCTCTCACATACACACAAATATACACTTTTCCCTCTTCTCTCCCATCTTGTTGCAAGAGTGACTTGAGCTGATAGTGATGCTCGATGCTATTGCCCCTGCCATGTCATTCCCATTTTTTATTTATTTTTATACTTTTCCCAATTCCAACAGCAAAAGGACAAAACTCCACTGAAAATGCACTACAGATAGAAATAGAAGTTTGTGATGTGATGCGTTGTGCTCGCAAATACATGCTCCACTCAGAGTGCTCGATCTTGGTACATTGAGAGGCACATAAAAGCAGTAGAACCCAGCGAAAAGTGTTTTTAATGATAAGGACACATTAAGTTTTACCCTCCATCTCTCTGTACTATAGGTACGCACATGATATTCTTTGTAGGCATTTCTACATCATGTGAATGACATATAAATATGTAGGTATACAAAAGTATATTGAGGTTTCTTTTTAACTGAATGTTATTTCCGGAAACTGCGTGTGTGCCTCTATTTTTACTACTTTTACTGGATAAACTTGTTGTACCAAGAGTTCTTAAACTTTCTTATTGACGATGAAAGTTATATTATACAGAGACAGGCAAAATGCGATCTTACCCAAGTGTCTGACTATGCATATAAACCTGCTACACGGAGTGTGCTTTTATGGCCATGTTTATGATGTTGAAAAGATACATATTATTATGAGGTTTCCATGCAACAAAAAACGGAATGCTTTTTGAAGAAATAACAAAATTATTTGTCTTGGTTTAGATCAGAGATACTAAGCCATAAAATTCCATTTTAGTAGCGTGGGTTTACAATTAGTGCAATATGCTTGTGTAAATGGAGTGCATATATTCGGAAAAATCCAGGGTTTCGTGATCGTAAAATAAGAAATGTTGTGTGGCAATTTATGTGGTTAAAATTATTTCTATGCTAGAAGACTGGTATAGTAGTTGTTTCACAAATTTCTTGAATCCCCAGGGCAGATAAATGAGATTTTTGGGTCTAATATAGTTTTTCATGCAGGTAAATAAAAAGCCATGAGATAGTTCCACCCACCAACAACTAAACTATGCCCACGATTTTAATTAATCATAGCAAACTCAAGAACTAAAAATCTAAAAATACTGCAAAAGTCGATATTTTTTTCTAATTTAAGAAAAATTGCCCTAACTTTTATATAACAATTTTCTATTTTTTGCTGAATTGCTGCTGCTGCTGCTACTGAAGGAAATAGAAAAAACTCATTCACCGGAAGTAATTATTTTTATTCAATGATTATTCAATGATCCAATTTTCTCTCTCAATATTTGACACCATATATTTGTGAATTATGATAATAATTGTAACATTTGTAATATCTAAAAAGTAGTAAATTGCATTTAAACGACAAATATATAACAGTACATAAATATCTAAGTATATCATAGCATGCGCAAGCTGTAACCAGAAGGAAGAAAGCTATCAAATTAAGTATACAAATATGGAAGGTTGATGAAGTAAAAGTATGCAGCATGTATAGAAAACGTCTTCGTTCCATACCTCCTAATAATGTACATCATTGCAATAGCAAGGCATATACGGGAGAAATCGTTTTAAGCTTTTTTACCACAAATACTCCGCCAATATGTATGAAATACCAGTCATGGCCATACCTGAAATTGGAGATAAAAGAAAACTTTTGCGGACGTCTTCACAAACCACGTACAACTTGGCATCTATGCTACGCACAGTCTACTATCAGCACACTCAGCTTTCACATACACACTGTTTACATTTAATTGCAAAATTGTTCAAATAGAGTGATAAACGAGCTCCACTACGCACTTCTGAAAGTTTAAACTGGGAGTTGAAGTTGACTGATTAGAACTCAAATATCTTTTAGTTCAGTATTCAGTGCTGAAGTACTTTGTAGAGATGAGACGCTCTTTCATTCTTACTTGTAAGTACCTTTTCGTACAATGGTACATTTAATATATAAATGGCAAAGAAAAACTCCAACTCAGCATTGTCAGCACAATAGTTCCTAATGGGTTCAGATCAGAAAAGCTACTGGAGTGATAACTGTGTCAAAATGGCCTTTCCTTTTACNTACTGGAGTGATAACTGTGTCAAAATGGTCTTTCCTTTTACGATGCCGGCCAGCATGTAAATACACATAATATCACATCTCTAGTGGAAAAATATAACTGAGTTTTTACTTTGAGGTTTGTTGCAACTTAATATCATTTTGAACGAGGCATTTTTTGGACTGACAAACAGTGATTTATGCGACAAAGCGCATTATTTCTTAATCAGCAACATGCCAGGCGATGAATTTGTATAGTGACTGGTTTGTGGAATCAGGCCACTTTTCTGTTACAAGAAGCTTACATATATAGTATTCTACGAAATGAATGATGTGATTGATTTCAATGATGATGCCGAGATTCACTGTTTGCTTGTTATTCTCAGATTTGATCTGCGTACTATTAGTATATAATTCATCCTGTCAAACTTATAGATATGTTCAAAGAAAAATATTACACATATTGCAAGTGACCTCGTTGTTTATTGTTCGTGTGACTGACTATCTAGGACATTTTTTTCGTTTCTTTATATATATGTTAACATTGCTAAATCTTAAACGGTAAAAGCTTGGGCACAAAGTTGAAGGCCTGCTGGAAAATAAAAATGAATCAATTGGCATTGACGAACCCCTGTCGTCATAAAACACTTCAGTAAATTGGTAAATCAAAAGGAAGCAGTCAGCGAATGCCGTACTGCAATAGATCAAAGAATTTGATAAACAAGCAAAAAATTCTACCTATATACAAGCAATATAGAAGGAAGCAACGTAGTCGGTTGTTGGATAGTAAGCTATGTACGTCAGCATCACGACTAATAATGAAAGTGTGTATGATACTGTTGCGGGGGTTTTTATACATTGAAAACTGCATGGTGTCCATTTTCAAAAAGATCTTCCGTCACTCTTTCTCTTCCCACGTACACTTGTTCACTTGTTCATTTGCTGGAATCTGTTAGGATTACAACTCACAACAGTGCAAGACAAGTATAAAAAATGTGCGTATTAATATTTCAAGCAGTTTAAAAACTTCCTTGCACACTGGTGCTCCTGTAATAACGAAGTGATATTGATCTCTAATTCCTTCATAAAAAAAATTTAAATACCACATGAAAAGCAAATACTTGTGGTCATTCAGTCTGGTTGCACATCTGTCTATTTTCTTCCAACTGCTTTGTAAATGCTATATATTGCACGTTTTTCATTTTCATGTTCAATACTATGTCCAAAAATAAATGTTCATTAGAAATTGTTAGTAACAATAAAAATAATAGCTGTAAAGCAACAAGAATGTAATTAGTTTTATTCAATCTTGACTTTTCCTTTTCAAACAATGGGCCATATTAGCAGCACATGATAGATCATTAGCAGCATGACAGCAATATCACAACATTTCACAACTTTATTTTAACATCTAACATAACACATATTATATGTGTGAGAAAAGTGCGAATACTAATACTATAGTAGTTTTCTCTCAAAACCACGTTTAAATATTTAATTGAAATATGTAGGCGCATTTTGTTTGACATCCCACTAAATGGTGTCCTTGTCCGTACGTTGTGCTTTTACTTTCAGGTTCGTACATGGGGATATTTTTACTTTGTTTCAAGTTTATTTTTCTCAACACGGAACTACTAACAGGGACAACATTTGTTATGATTCATTACATCGAATAAATGGCAAGTCAACTGGTTTGTCAAACAAAATGTACCTATTTCAAATAAATATTTAAACGTTGTTTTGAAGGGAAACTACTACAATATTCGTATTCTACACTGATCTATATATGTGGTTTCCTGTTTGAAAGAGAAAAAAGTCCATATTGAATAGAATTATGTAACTACGTATTTTACGCAACAGGCCATTTTATGCCATATCGTTTTCTTTTTACCCTTTTCTAATTAGAACATGTACCTATTCCTAAAAGTGTGAACGAACCATGCCACTGCATACCTATGGCCTACATGTACTCTTTGCTCACATACCTTTCTCTTTTTTATATTATTTATAATGTATAAGATTCAGGGGAATGAGCGTTCAGATTAAGATAGAATGCAATCGGAATTGGAAACTGACATGAAAATCTAATCCTCCGCAATACTACATGATTTATATTCAAAATGGTTTTAGCAGTAGTATCAATATCAAACCATGGACATATATGTGGTGTTATGTCGGCTTGCGTATTTTGTATTGTATACATATTATAAAGTTGTAAAGGTAACCCCTTTTCTCTTTCTATGTACTTGCAGCAAACAGTGTCTAATCTAGCGATCTGGTGCATCAATTTCACGATTGTTTGACCAAACTTAATGTTATTCCTACGCATTCTACTTAAACATTCCATTACACACATGCACAAATCCCAATATGAAATATGAGGTAAGGGGAAACATGTAAATATATAATAAAAGAAAGGGAATATAAGATTTTGAAGAACGAATAAAAGGTGGAAGTTACGAGCACAATTATCATAATAATATTTCTGCTTCTTTTTCTTCTAAGTAGCCGTTTTGAATGGCAGAATGCTAGGGTAGGTATATATAAAACTGGACTGTAATAACTCATACTATCAAGATTCTTATGATTGTTACCATATATCACATCACTACTGTGTGCAAAGTACATATACATAGCTACTAAACTGCATAAATTAAAGATTCATAACCTTTACCAAAACAAAAGCGTTCACTCGAACTCAGATAATTGATAATGTGCATTGGATATTATATACCTAATATGTGTTGCGTACATTGTGAGATTAATTCTGATTAGTTTAAATTTTCTCCGTTGTGGCAATAGAAAGTAAATAGGAAATAGAGCATACCTGTTTCTCTTACTAGCTAACGAATGAACGTGTCTTCTGTCAAGCTGAACGAATTGATCTCCTCCACTCCACCAACAACTGTTTATGACATTTGTCTGCTTCGTTTAAGTACTGAGAGCCTGATGACACAAACTTTACTTTCACCAACTGTCATACATGTCACAAACATCACACGCTCTTATTAACTAAAATCTTGTTTAAATTTAAGACAAATAATTTTTAGAGAAGCAAGACGTGTTCCTTGTCAATGTTTTTTTTTCTCCTCTAGACAGCAAAGAAGTGAATGCACTTTTAAACCCTGCTTTTTTTGCATAGAAAAGAAAGTAGACAACAATCCTGAGCACAGGAAAAATAGCTTTCTCTTATGCACGATTGCACGAAGGAAGTAAAAGGAGTTCCCTCACATACCCGAATGTCTTCGGATAGAGCTGATTTCCCCTTCTTCTTGGATTTTGAATGCAGAAAGCAGCGACTCAACTG